>JAJUPC010000753.1:0-88696 GCA_023614405.1 Avena insularis
CAGTTATCAATTTTTTGCGGGAGAATTATTCAGATATATCAGCTACATCAGTTGGTGCTGATTCTTTTGGGACAATGCCATGTGCTAGCTTAAATCAGTCATCCAAATGAAATGAGAAAACAGAAAATGAATTATAGAGATGGATTGGCATATGCCGCTTTCTATCTTGCCGTACGCGTGTCTTTCAGCTGAGCTGAATATGCGCCATATGCAATAAACTAGACAAACCACGGGTTGGTTTCATGCTGTTTTTTTTTGGTTGGCTTTTGTGTTTTTTATCTGAAAGTTGATCTTTATTCATGTGTACCTTATTGGATTTTAAACTGATGAATAATACACATGCCATCGCTATTGTGTAATATCTGCCAGTTGCAATTTCAACGATTGGAGCTGATATCTGAATATTCAGTACTTTTCCATTGAATAATTATGCTTAAGATCGTGCTTATTTAAGTTAATCATCACCGAGGCTGCCACACCTTGCCGCCTTCTGGGGCATCGGACATTCGGAATTCACGGCGGAGTTGAGGCGGATCCTTAGATAATGACGTTTGTGCTGGTTACATTGTTGTACGCGATGCACGACAAGAAGGGAGTCAACTGGACTGTTTTCTTCCTCAACTTTTGCTGTGTTAACAACATTTTTTATCTCCGCACGGACAATTTTCCTAGTAAAACCAAAAAGTCAGAAAAAAAGGTTGCATAAAATACAAATAAAATTTATGGATTTTTTGAATATTAACCATAATTGGTAAATAAATTGGTCAAAGATGTATACAAAAAAAATCATAATTTTAATTTTTCTTTCCTGTCCATATTAATGATCACAACTTTGTCTAGATACGAAATGCATTTAGTTTAAATATTTAACTAGCTGTATATGAATCTACCTAAAATTGATACCATTAATATGGATCAGGGAGTACAAAATATTGGTTAGAGGAAAATAACATCCAACCTCAGCACCTACATCAACGAAAGTGGCGCTTAGACTCGTCGTCGCCACCGTCAATTCCCAGTGGACAATGGTCGACCGGCTTCTCCTCGTTCCAGGAGGAACGGAAGAAAGATATCACACGGATGTTCGGGCCGTACTCCAACAGGGGAACCACATGATACACGATCGCAGCCGTTCTCACAAGACGCCGACGCCCCGCTGCGCCATATACCCCATCCCCACCTCCCCGAAGATCTGGCGCTATCCGCGAACGACCGCCCTCCTAAGCCCCAAGACGGCGAAGCAGGCATCTCCCCCGCTGCCGTCTCCTTCTTCGCAGCCCGAAGCCAGAGCCGGAGTTCCAGCCACCGATGCCAGCCCCGAAGAAGGAGAATACGTGGTGGGAGCTTGGGCTCGAGCTCGAGGCACATGAGCAGCACGCCGACCACAACAACCTCGGCGGTCGAGGCACAGGAAGGTAGCACTCTGGCGGCATCGCTAACACCGTCCACCCTAGCCGCGATGCGTACTCGCGGTGGTGGTCGGCGAAAACATAGACAACAAACTGGCGCCGGTTTGTCACGTGGGCATATCGGCATACGAAGCAGACGGAAGGACAATATTGACTGGACCAGCGAAGGAGATGGCGGCGTCGGTGGCCTGACTTCTCCGTCTTCTGGCGACTAGGGCCCGGCGGCCAGTAAGCGCGAGGTTGACCCGGCTTGTTTTGGGGGCGTTTTAGGGTTTTGTTTTATAGTTTATATAAGTTTGTCCAAAATTGTCAAATTGAAGCAGACACTGAGTTTATCTATTATTAGTTTCATATTTGAATGGGGATTAAAAGTATCGGGGCGCCACTGGGAAAAGTGGCTTCCCAATTTGGGATTGCCTCGGCGTACAATATCGGGAGATGCCGTGGCGCTACCGACAGCATTTGGAGGCGGCCGAGTGAGAATGCTCAAGATAGATATCAGCCTAGACCCATGTCTTGTAAAATTAAATTTGGATGATGTGATGTCCTTTTATAAGCTAAAAGTAGCAGCCTTTGTGGACATCTACTAATTTGTCTTAGCGTAGGTTGGTAGTCAAAATTTCAAGTCCGCCGTGATTTGACGGTTTTGCCCTCTTCAGGTAAGAGAGAATATTACCCACGTTACCCCCCCCATAAGTCAGTATACTAGGTCCTTTCACCGGACAGAGTTCTGCCACCGACAAACCCTCCACTTGTGGCAGACCCTGCGACCGCCGCCCGCCCGCCTCCATGCCGCCCTTCGGAAGACGTGCCCCGCCCACGCTGCTCCTCTACCGCCGCCGCTGCACCAAAAAGATCTCGGCATCGCTTGCGCGCTCTCACCGCCCGTGCCGCGTGCTTTTGCTCAATGAGGGCATCGACCTCGCCTCCACCGTCACCAGAGAGGGGGGGTCGGGTGTACGTCCTCGCCGGCCGCTGGGAGTGCAATTAAAAGGTCGGCACGCTCTCTCCATACCCGTAGTAGACCTACTTCGAGATTGCCTCCAGTTCCATGGCGAGGTCGAGGCCAAGGCTGCATGTTGCAGCGGCGGCTGCGCGTCAATCCCGCGTGATGCAGGCCACCGCGTCGGCGCTGCCGGATCGATAATGGATGGTAGCCATGTAGGGGAGAGGGCGGTTTGCCGGCAGGGTCCTCGCTATGCAGGAACTGCGGGGCGCAAATCGGTCGCCAGGATGGGCGGTTGGAGGGCGGCCGGATCGAGGGGATGGAGGCGAAGGGGATCGGGAGGGGAGTTTGTTTGGGCTCAGAGGCGTTCCCTCGGGAGGAAGGTGGTGTTGAGTGGTTGCGACTGACTCGGCCATGCGGTTGGGGACTCCTCTGGGCGGCTCACGATGCAGTTTCGTAATGCGCTTCCACGACATGGCCGCATCTTGCGCCAAGCTCAATCGTCGACTTCACTCATGCCTTCATGTGGATGCAGGGGAGTTCCATCTCGTATTGTTCCCATTACGCAGTCTGTTGTATAGAAGTCGCTGGCACTGGATCAAGATATTGCCGAGCTCGCAGGCGGCAACTGAACGCACTGCTCCCCATGGCCACGGTGAGCAGGAAATGCAGTAGGATGAGCAACTTCAATCTGGGATATGTGGTTCTGCAGGTCAACGTGCACATGCAGGAGGAGATTAGATCCCTGCGCTGCCATGTTTTTCTGCTCAGCTTGTCCGGGATATATATGTTCTGAATTTTATTGCTAACAAGTGAATGTATGGAAACGTAATCAGATATGCTTCGGTCTAATTTGTATTTTGATATTTTTTTACGATCGTACTGTACATAATTTCAATTGATTGCTTAAGATTTCCTTTATCAGAGCGCTTTAGTTTTTACTTCTTGATGTCAAGCGCCTAGGAGCCTGGTCTTCGCCAAACGATCCTGCCTTTCATCGTCATCCTTGCTGGTCTTCCTCCTTATTGTGCCAAATTGATCACATGTATAGGGACAAAGCATAAGCTCTCAATGATGTGTGATATTTAACAGTATTTTGCTTACTGAATAAGCCATGTCAATTAGTCACTAATAATGTTGAGCAAAGACTGCTTGCTTATTTAAAAAGATCTTTGCAAAGCAGGCATCAAAATAAATAACTTGCAGCGATTGATTGCCTCAACAGCGTAATCGATCAGACTTTTGGGGGCAAGTCAAAGGTTAGACCTCGATCCACTTTTGATACAAAATTTAAAATCATGCAATAATCTCAGAGTTAAAAGTGTTTTACCTAAATACGTGATTTTCTATTTTTCTTTTTACACAGTTTTTTTCCAGAGGCAGGTGTATCGAATTTATAAAGAAAAAGGCCAAGATGGCCAATGTCTAACGCTAAAAGGCTACACGACATAAACCTGGCATACGCCACACGTGCTACAACACAACTTTTCACACTTAACAACCACAATGATTAAAGACCCTCATTGAACCATCTCCAACCAAGCATGGCGAAGCGCCGCCATTCGCCACCACGCTCATCAAGGACCTCCGCGGCCGCCCAGGCCAATGACGCCACTCCCGACAATGCTACACGGGAGAGAGCCCCGGCCTATATCTGCCTACAAGGTGAACTTTGCTTGACGCGCCCTTCGACGGAGGCGTGTGGGAGATGGGAGGAGGGCCGACCCCTATCTACTCCGGCTAGGTTTGGCCTCCCGGTGCCGCCTCGAGCGAGGTGACGCCACGAGGAAGCGGCTCTCTTTTTTTTACATAGGTTTTTTTAATAAGCACTTGCAGTGGGTAAGTGGTGTGAGGATGTTACTAGAAGTTAAAAAATAAGAACAAATAAGAAAGATGTTATATTAGATAAAAATTGGTCTTTCTATGCGTATGAATACGAGACCATATGGTACGTCTCACATTTTTTCAATTAGGACAACTGTTTCGATTTATGTATACATAATTTAGGAACAATTGTTTTAATTTTATGTACATATAAATTTACTGTTATTCCCGTAGTAACTTAGCGATATCTACTAATTTTTCTAGGGACGTGGATAGCCAGCCCTCAGATGCTCATTTGTCCGTTCCCGCACTCACCCAAAAAGGAAAGCTCCCGACTCCACGCCTGGTCCTTTCCCAGGAACGATAGGGACAGCCCCTCAGCTCCCGGCTCCACGCTGCCTAAAACAACACAACCCGATGAAATAAGCCTTACCACAATGGATTTGCCCCTTTTCCTGCGCCTTTGTCCTGCAAGAAGCTGTCCCCCTCCTCTCTTCCTACTCAGATCACTGAAGGCTTCAACTTGTAGCCTAGCAAACACGCCAGTTCTTTAAAAAAAAAAAATATCTTGTCCAGCGACTTGGTTGTCTAGCCTAACATACCTAGGAACAACAAAATACTACAAAATTGCATACACAACCAGTGCAGGAACATCGGAGGAGACCAAGAAAAAGAACCTGCTTTGGAAACAAAGACGGACCTTGGTAGTCTAGTTAACCAAAGCAATTTGTAAGGTCACCCATCCATGTAAAAATAACTGAGGGACTAGTTGGTTAGGTAAGTCCCAAGAGTTAAAGTAAAAGATTGTGCTAAAACACAACTATATGGAATCCCAGGTGCAACTTACTGCACCGTGCTATAGGAGATAAAAGCAAAATCAGCACAGTAAAGTCTCCGATGCTTCCAACTTGCTAAAATGTAGTTCGGCCAATATGGTTTGCACCGACAAAAAAAAGATTAACGTGGTGCTAGATTTTTTAGGCAGCGACTACTGTAAATTCGTTTAAAAACACAAAAAAGCAACTATATTATACGCCTTTGTACATAACAGTTGACTTTGATACAAAAGTGTGGTAGCATAGATATAGGGATGATAGTTCCCCCTACGTTGATCGCTGCTGGTGGCTCAAATTCACTGGTCTCGTTCGCTGCAGTGAATCTGAAAAGAAAAGCAACCATATCAGAAACAAGAAAGTACGTAAACAAGTACGTATGAAAATAGCATAAGTTACTGGAAATAAAACCAGAACTAATTATGCAAATAAATGAACTTATGCAGCAAAACTTCCATGTATGTTGTTTTAGCATAGTAAAAAACCAACAGTAAAAAAAGAAACTATATCGGTAAAGAGCAATTTTTACCATGATGTAGAAGACAACTAATTAAACCAGTAATAGTCAACTTAATAAAATAAGAGTGGACAACTTAAGCAGGTTAATGAAAGAAGAAAACTTTATTGAAACCAGAAACTAACTTATGAATTTTTTAAGTTTTGGATATGAAATGTAATTTGATCATACATTACTATGCAACTTTGCTACTAAAGTTTAACAAATTAGTAAAAAAATATATACTACTTTTAACATATCGCCCAGCGAGGTAGAGAATCAACTCATTAACTTCCAAAGTAGTCAACAATGAATTTAAGTAACCAACTTTAAGATGATGTGAAAAAACAACTTAATTAAAACCAGTAGCCAACTTAATCTAATAGGAGAAGACGACTTACTGGCCAGATTGGAGAATCAACTCATTAACTTCGGTGGAGCCAACAATGAATTTAAATAACCAACTTTACCATTCATGAAGAAGACAACTTAACTAAATCAGCAACCAACAATCAAATAGGAGAAGACAACTTAAGCATGTTAAGACAACTTACCACCATGATTACATTTCTCCCTCTTTCTCATCTATGAAGTAAACATGCTAGTTTAGAACCAACTTAAGCATGATGTAGTAGCAACTTAGTCATGATGAACAAGCAACTAAATATAAAAAACAATTAATCAAACTTTAGAAGCATTGAAAAAAAGAGAGAAACTAAGTAGGATTTAAAACAACTCAAGCATGCGTACAATGACAACTTAGTCATGATGATGAACAGGCAACTAAAAATGAAAACATTAAAAAGAAACTAAGTAAGATTTAGAACCAACTTAAGCATGCTAAAAGGAACAACTTAAGGCATGATGAACACACAACTAAAAAAATGAGAAACCAAGTATTCAAACTTTAAAAACATAAAAAATGCAACTAAGTTGGATTTGACCACCACCTAGCATCTTAAGCATGCCGCTATGACAACAACTTAGAACATGATGAAACGAGCAACTAAAAAAATGAGAAATCAAGTGGAGTATTAAAACTACAAAACATCAAAATGTAACTAAAACTGGGATTTAGAACCTTCTTAAGCATATTGCAACAACAACTTAGTCCATGATGAAGAAGCAACCAAAGAATGAAAATCAACACTCAAACTTTATAAAACATTAAAAAGCAAGCTGGTAGGATTCAAAGGCTAGCGGTAACAACTTAGACATGATGAAGAAGCAACTAAAATGAGAAAAATCAAGTATTGAAACTATAAAACATTAAAAAGCAACTGAGTATAAATTTAAAACCAACTTAAACGTGTTAAAAGAATAGCTTGAGTCAAGATCACAAACAACTGAAAACTTGGCTCCCTACAAAAAACTTGTTTTGACAATATTTCGTTTATCCAGCTCATGGGGAACTACTTGTACATAACTTAGGCATATTCACTGCTAAAAATTAACAAGTAGCAGTGAGTAAATCTCTAATTAAAACAGATAAGAAAATTACGGTGGTCGGGGACCCACGACCACTTCTGCCTTCGCACTAGGTGTCATGTCCATTTCCACCAGCTCGAGCACACTCTAGTCACCGTGGCATACGGATGCAGCAGCGCCGGTCGGGGCCACAACCGCTCATGCTCATATGCTAGGCTCCATGTAATATATACGCTGGTTGTTGCAAAAGATCCAACAATCTACCGAGAGACAAGAACATGTAGAGCCATTAGTATATGTCATATGGATTGCTTCCTCGTTTGAGCATAACAAACCACTTGAGAGCCAACTCATCATTTAAAAGTTAGCCAAGTTTAGGGAGGTTGTTGGTGCAACTTTTATACAGAGTTAAAACAGCCACGTTGTTTTGCACGCGAGAAACAGGTGGGCAATTTATTCCCTCGAGATCATATAGAAGCAACCTCGGCATAATTAAAAGCAACATAACACATGAGTGAAGCAACAAAACTAATCTATCCAGAGGAACTTAGAAGACATGTGAGTTATGGAAAGTTTTTACACTAAAGTTGGACATGAAATTACAAGCAAAACTACAAGTTTCCAAAAAGGAAGGCAACTATGTAATCACGGTAACTACAACTTAGTTATCTGAAACTACACCTTAACCGGAAAAAGTGATTAGGTGATCTGAAACCTACAACTTAGTTGAAGCACAACCTCAAGCGTGCAAATAACATGTAAAATCACCTTAGAAAATAGTAGGGTGATACCAAACACCACAAAGGAACCCGAAAAACCACAATTTTATTTGCACCCAAAAAACAACTATGTAATGTGGTAACTACAACTTAGTCACATTGACAAACTGCCAACTTACCGCCTTTTGCAAAAATGACTAGGTGATTTGAAACTTACAACTTAGTTAGAACCACAACCCCAGGAATAATACACGTGAACACACACAAATCATCTTGGAAAATATTATTAGGGGTGATTCTAAACCTGCAATAGTCGTCTGAGCGACAACATAGTGAAAACTGAAACCGCCACTTACTGCGACCCAAAAAGTGACTAGGTAATTTGGTACCACAACCCAATTAGTGCATGACAAACTGCAACATACACTGCGCACTAAAAAAGCGACTAAATTAGGTGATCTTAAAACCTACAACTTAAAGGTTAGAAGCACAACTCCCTAGGGAATGTGCCACTAACTGACAAAATTACCTTGAAGAAAATAGTTACAGGGGTGATTCTAAGCCTCGCAACAGTCTCGGTGAAATGGTAGAAACACCAACATATGCATCTTTTATTTGGATAGTTTTCGCAACCGCCTTATTATATCTATCTTCCGTTCCTAATAAAAAAAGAGGCGGATGACATAAAGCTTCCCGGGCTGATGGAATGACGGAACTTTTAGTGCTGAAACTAAGGCTTTTGAAGCGCATCCGCTTTTCTTGCTTTTCCGGAAGCAGGGGACTCCCTACAAAATTTCAAAAGCCATCTCTACAGTGAAACGAAACCGCAAACTTACGTGCACCCAAAAAGCAACTACATAATCAGGTAACTACAGCAACAGTGCATGACAAACTACAACATATATACAACTTTGGAAAAGCGACTTGATGATCTAAAACCTAAAATTAGTTAGAACCACAACCCCCATGAACATGCAACTAACAAACAAAATCACCTTGAAAAAAATATTACATGTGATTCTAAACCCGCAAACGGCTCTTTTACAAATAGTGGAACCGAAACCGCAACTTACTTGCACCCAAAAAGCAACTAACTGTAACTACAACTTAATGCATGAGCAAATTGCAACTTATCAAAGTGCAATGTGGCGCCGAACTTAGGGATGATTGCATGGTCAAGGGACAAAACACACCTAAAAACCTAACCCCCTCTAGGTATACATCAACTTAATAAGGAAGATTAATAAACTAAATTAGGTGGCCAAAAGCAACTTAGAGATAGTTCTTCGACTGGAGTTGCAAATAAGCATTCTTTCTCAGATCCATAATTTTCTTAGGCTCTTCATCATGGTTGTGCCAACAGTGGTGCTTTGCACTAAGCCTTGATTAAGCTGGATCTGTACCTGAAACTCATATACATTTGTCCTTTCTAGGTCAAGCATCTAAGCAAATATCAAGGATACAGCCCGTGGAAATATTATTTAAGTTTAGGTATGTAGTTTTCATTTCGTGAACATAGTACTACCAAGAATAAGAGGAGTGACCAAGAAGAAAAATCGCAACAAGAATACTGATGACTTACAGGTCCAAGGCTCATGAACAATGGTGCCATTAGTACTCAAGTATGTATTTCACTGTTATGTTGAAGCACTGGGCCTTTTCCTGTAAAGATCAGTTTCATCGGGGAAATATAGGAAAGTACTCCCATAGGTATCAAGTTTGATTTAAAGATGGATTCAAGAAATGTTTCATTGGTTTGAATATATTCGGGTCAATTTTCAAAGCTGTTTCCCTTGAGAGATGATCGCGTAAGTCTATAGGATGTTAAAATAAGTTCAATATTGTTTACTTTATATTACTCCTCCTCACAATCTATTGCATCACATTGCCTGCATTTAAACGTATTCAAATATTAGAAGTACATTCGGATCTAGACAAATCCAAGTATAATAATTTGGATCGAACGCAGTATTTAAATGCATAAAAACACACTATTACTGAATTTGATGCTGCAATTTTGTTCATTTGATGCCTATATTACGGAATGTAGTGAACACAGTTTGAATTCTGATGCTGCAATATTAATCCAAGCAATACATCAACCATTAGCATCTTGATTTGCACGAGAGAGAGTAGTGGACCACTGGACGTGTAGTTGTCGATGCAGCAAGATGATTCTTTGAACTTGATATTCCTTCTTCACTAACCAACCCAGATCCCGTTCCTGGGACATTCATCTCTGTCACGGGCCCTCATCCACCTCCTAGTCGCAGCGGGGCGTTTAATTCGCCGTTTGTGAGGGGAGGGTGCAGAGAAGATTGCGGACCTCAAATCTGGGCGCTCAAAGGGCCTGGTAATGGTAAGGTACACCACCTCCACCGCCAGGGCCATGGCCTCCACCCGCATCCACGAATCCCTTGTCCATGGATGCGCAGACGATGAGCTCCACCCACGGTCGATTCCCGCCGCCGAGGTCGGCGTCCTCCCGCGGCTGCTCTACGCCGCCAAGTCCACGCGGTCTCTATAACAAGCTCCGTCCTCCAGCCGCTCGAGCGAGAGCTCCACTCGCCGACCCGTGCTAAAATCACCTCTATGAGCACTGAGATTGCGAGAGACAGGGGAGGGCGGAAGCGGAATGGGGAGAAACAGTGTCTATCGGAACGGAGCGGGACGCGCGGTTTGATCACACGCATCCAACGGCCACGAGACGGAGGCTCGAACGAGCAAACGAGCCTTCGAGCACTTTTAGCATGTGGGTTTTTCTAGAGGCAGGTTCGTCTCAGAAATACCCGTCCGATATTTTTTCCGGTTTTGCCCCTAACTTTTCAGTTGAATTACTGCCCCTGCCACCGCAAGTTACTTTTCGTCCGGGAAAAAAAAAGCCCAAAACTCCTCTTCCCGATCCCCCTCGCCGTGGCCGCCATGGAGAAGAAGCGCCCCCCGCCTCCTCCACGGCCCGCCCTCCCTCATCTCACGCAACATTGCTGTGGTCAAATGCTGATCGGGCTTCGAGAATGGAGGCTGGTGTCCGGGTTCGCCGGACTCCCCGCCTCCCTCCCTCATCTCCGAATCGAGCGTGGCACAGAGCATCGGGTTCAGGCAAAGGCTGTGGTCACGGAGATGCCGGTAGTCGGGCTTCTGGGAAGGGTGGCGCAGCGGGTCTGGGTTCGCCGGTGCCAACGGACTCCCTCGCCTCCTCCACGGCCGACCCCGCCCTCCCCTCCCCTACCCTCATCTCCGAATCAAGGCGTAAATCGGATTAGCATTGAGCTATTTTGACATGAAGAGTACAATTTCTTCATATGGATGTACCATGGCATCGCTTCCTTAAAAATAAATTTTCATCCCACTGTAATATAAGCTTCGTTTCTGTAGCTATGAAGGCTACCAAGCTTTAGCAATAACAAAGCTATAGAGGGATGATCTCCAAGAGTAAGAACGATGATGCCCGCATAACAACTGATCTCTTACTTTCCATGCTCTTTTCTCAAGGTGGTGGCTCTCTTTTAAAAAAGCAAGTATGCTAGCAGGTGTTCTTATTTAGCATGTTCCTTTTTCCATATAAACACAATTTATAATCATTTATGTACTCCCTCCGACTCATATTAGTTGATTTGGATTTGTCTAGATTTGGATGAATCTAGACACTATTTAGGATATAGGTTCATCTAAATTTTGACAAATCCAAGTCAACTAATATGGGTCAGAGGAATACATTGTTTTGCAGAACACTGATTAGATTGGACTTTGCTTGGGTACAATATGGGTGAGAAACTTAATGCTTACAGTCAATTCCTTTTATTTTTGGGTTTTTAGCTGTGATACTTTTCGAACGCCGAAATAGTTTTCCATTTACACACAATCTTAGCATAGTGTTATCCAGCATACCTCTGGGCATCAGGTGTCTTTCAAAATTCAGTTAACTCTATAGAACAAGTCTTTAATGCCAAGGAGTGGTATACATTTACTTATCAATATTTTCATCTTAGACACGCTAGCTTAGTAGTTAACCACCTTCAGCTTCTTGAAGCAACAAATTGTTATTTTTAGTTTTACTGTAGTAGATATTGCAGTTTGACGTCTTACCTCGTTATTGTACGTGAAGTCAAAATGCAGGGTATTCTTGTACAATTCTTCTTGCAGTGTAGGGTCAAGTTATTATTTGAGAAAGGGAAATTAAGTGATCAATCTCGGAACCCACACTCTACGCATCTAGGTTCAGGACATCCAAAGACCATTGCAGCTAACATCATTAGAGAGAAATCATAGCTTTGACATTTCATCAGGTTTGACATTTCCCTGTTCTTATGATCTGTATATTTTAATTACCCTGAAATATAATGTCTTTTATCGCATAACATCATATACTACATGCACACCGTTGATGATTTTCACAGACTGATACTAATATGTATATGTACTATTTTACAATCTTAAATTTGGAGCGTCGTGGTCGCAGCCTGGCTCTCCGCGATGTCGAGTTCGGCCCGATGCCCCCATGTCCAAACCTCCGTGAGCTCAAGGCGGCGACTGCCGTCTACTCCTCGTCGGCCACCCAAGTGTCGCCGTCACCGGGTCCTGTGGCACCTGCTCCTGCCTCTGCCTGCAGGTTTCCAAGGACATAAATCATAAATACAGTTCATAAAATAGGGAGCTCGTTGTTAAATCAGTTCAGTGACATAAAATTTGAAAATAAAATATCAGGTTACCAATGTCTGGACTCTGGACACAGTTTCTCGATCGCAGAACCACTGCTGTCAGATTGGATTCATTAGAGGAGTCTCATCCAATTGAGGTAATCTCATTGCTTACTCCATGACATGGCCTGGTCGGATGGTTGGATTACTTGTCACTACTTCCTCAAACACAACATATATCATATACTATGTTATCATAGAACTAGAATAATATAGTTTAAACCGTAAATTTTGATGTTGCGTCCTTTTTGTTATTATTGTCACATTATCATGCTTGACTCATAAAGTGTCTATGCCTCCAAGGAATATTGAATATGATGCTCAAATATTTTCAGTCGACATCTTACTTGAAGATTAAGTTCACTAGATGCATCAACATATATATATATTCAGCTTGTGGTGTTAACGTTTTGACTTTTCATGCTGACTTATGACTCACACAATTTTCACTATTCATTTTACTAGATGGTCAGGTTGAAATACACCATGCCACTAAAGTTGATCAGATTTTATATGCTATTAGCTATGAAAAGGGTGGTTCTGTTATTGAGTTAATAGCATAAAACCACCACTTTACGGGCTAAATGTACTGATTGATACCACTTTACAGAAAGGATACAAAAAACCACCACAAAATTCATTGATTGTCTCAAAAAACACCAATTCTAAGAACCAGATGAGGTTCGTTCCCCGCCTCCCTCTTGTACTCGCGATGGCAATGGCGACCCCGACAATGGCGGAAGCGGATGGCTGGCGACTTGCAAGCTGATCCAGTTCCACCACCTTGTGCTCCGTTAAGTGCGGTGGCGAGGATGTTGAGGCTTCTCGTGATGATTCTGTTGGAATTATGCCCTAGAGGCAATAATAAAGATGTTATTATTATAATTCTTGTTCATGATAAAGTTTATATTCCATGCTAGAATTGTATTAAGCGGAAACATTAATACTTGTGTGGTTTGTGAACAACACCGTGTCCCTAGTACGCCTCTATGGACTAGCTCATTGATCAATGATGGTTAAGGTTTCTAACCATAGACATGAGTTGTCAATTGATAATGAGATCATATCATTGGAGAATGATATGATGGATAGACCCAAACTAAGCGAAGCAATTAGATCGTGTCATCGATTCGCCTTTGGCTTTTCTCATGTCAAATATTGTATTCCTTAGACCATGAGATAATACAACTCCCTGTATCGGAAGAAAGCTTTGAGGTCATCAAACGCCATCCTATGAGAGGGTGATCATAAAGGTGTCTCTCGGTGATCGGAAAGTATCTTGGGTTGTATGTATCGAGATGGAATTTGTCCTCCCAAGTCGGAGAGATATACTGGGCCCACTCGGTAATCGATATCAACACCGCTTGCAAGCATGTGGTTAAGGAGTTAATCACTGATATCGGATTACGGAACGAGTAAAGTACTTGGTCGTGAACGAGATTGAACTAGGTATGACGATACCGACGATCGAATCTCGGGCAAGTAAAATATCGCGAGACTAAGGGAATATATATATGGGATTGATTGAATCCTCGCATCGTGGTTCATCCGATATGATCATCGGCGAATGTGGGAGTCAATATGGGTGCCTGCACCGCTGTTGATTATTGATAGAAGATCATGTCTCGCATATTCTCGAACTCAGGTCACACACTTAACGGTCTCGACGCTAGGATAGATTGGATACTTGGTTTATGAATTTTTGTTCGAGTCTCGGATGGGATCCGGATATCACGAGAGGTTCCGAATGGTCCGAGAATAAGATTCATATAAGGCAAGCGCAGTTTTTGGAGTTCGAATTGTTCCGGTTAATCGGTATTGTACCGAAGCTTCTAGAACCTTCCGGAAGGGGGCCAACGTGGTCGGGGCATGGGCCATGAGGGAGTGTCTGACCGCATTGGGCCAGGGCACAAGGCCCCATAGGGCCCAGCCGATCCTAGAGAGTTTAAATCGCTTAAACTAGAGATAAGAAAGATAGGATTTCTAGATAAGGGAGAGTTTAAATTGTTTAAACTAGAGATAATGCCTCATGGGCAAGATGATCAAATATGATGGAGCGAACTTGTTGGAAATCATATTTTCTCACTTTTACCGATGACTTAAGTAGATATGGGTATATCTATTTAATGAAACATAAATCTAAAACATTTGAAAAGTTCAAAGAATTTCAGAATGAAGTGGAGAACCATCGTAATGTAAAAGATTAAGTTTCTACGATCCGATCGCGGAGGTAATATTTGAGTTATGATTTTCTCACGCATCTTAAAGCAAGTGGAATCGCTTTCACAACTCACGCCACCCTAATTACACGCAACGCAATGGTGTGTTCAACGTGAATCAACCCTCATTAGATATGGTCCGATCGATGATGTCTCTTACTGATTTGCTACATATCATTTTGGGGTTATGCATTAGAAACTGCATTCACTTTTTAAATAGGGCTCCATCTAAACTGCTGAGACGACACCGTATGAACTGTGGTTTGGTGCTAAACCTAAGTTGTCGCTTTAAAGTTTGGGATGCGGTTACGCCAAGAAGTTGATGCCGGACAAGCTCAACCCAAAGCGGAGAAATGCGCCTTCATAGGATACCCTAAGGAAACTATTGGGTATACCTTCTATCACGTAACCAAGGCAAAGTGTTTGTCAGAAGAACGGTTCCTTTCTTGAGAAGGAGTTTCAAAGAAGTGAGTGGAGGAAAGTAGAGCTAGACGAGGTTATTGAACCTTCTCTTGAATTGAGAGTAGCGCAAGACACCTGAAATTGTTCCAAAGGTCACCGCACCAACAATAGAGGAAGCTAATGACAAGGATTCCCGAGTGGTAAAGGCAACCCCTGCCTTGACTGCCTTGTTAGTAGAAGACAACGAACCCACGAACTATGAGGAAGCGATGATGAGCCCAGACTCGAGAAATGGCTAGAAGCCATGAAACCAATTGGGATCCATGAAAACCAAGTATGGACTTTGTGGACCCTCCTAGCATCAAAGGCCGTTGAGTGCAAATGGATCTTCAAGAAGAAAACGGACGCGATGGTAATGTTACCGCTATAAAGCACCCGCTTGTTGCGTAAAGGTTTTCTACAAGTTCAAGGTGTTGACTACGATGAGACTTTCTCCCGTAGCGATGTTTAAGTCCATTCGATTTTATTAGCAATTGCGCTTCATGATTATGAAATATGGCAAATGGATGTCAAGATCGCTTTCCTCAATGGCAACATTGATGAAGAGTTGTATATGATGCAACCCAAGGTTTTGTCGATCCTAAGGATGCCGATAAAGTATGCAAACTTCAGCTCCATTTATGGATCAAGCAAGCATCTCGGAGTTGGAACCTTCGTTTTGATCAAGTGATCAAGAGCTTTGGATTTGTTCCAAATTGCTACTAAGCTTGCATCTACAAGAAAGTGAGTGGAGCTCTGACGCTTCGGTACTATATGTGGATGACATATTGATTATTGGAAATGACATCAACATGCTTAACGATGTGAAGAGTTATTTGAACAAGTGTTTTCAATGAAAGACCTAGGTGAAGTGCTTATATATTGGGCATCAAAATCTATAGAGATAGACAAAGACGCTCGATAGCTTTAAGCCCAGTACATACTAGACAAAGTTCAAAAGGTTCGTAATGGATAAGGCATTGAAAGGTTCAAAGGCCTATGTTGTCGTAAGATATTGAGCAAGGCTCAAAGGTCCATTACGGTAAATGATAGGGAAGCTATGAGCAAAGTGCCTATGCCTCGCCATAGGTTCCATCATGTATGCCATGTGGTACTAGACCGGATGTGTCCAATGCTCTTAGTTTGACGAGGATATCAAAGTGATCCAGAGTGGAACATCGATACCGTGAAGAACATCCTAAGGATACCTAAATAGGACTAAAGAAATGTTCTTAGTCTATGGGGTGATGAACAGCCGTCAGAAAAGGTTACGCCGATGTTAGTTTCATAATCGACAAGGATGATTCTAAATCTCTACAGTGATACGTGTATATTTTGAATGGAGGAGCCGTGAGTCGAGAAGCTGCAAGCAAAGCGTGATCTGGGATCTAGAGAAGCGGAATACATGGCTGCAGCGGCCAAGTGAAGGAGTTTGGATCGAACTTCATCATCGAGCTTGGCGTGGTTCCAAGTGCATTGACCCACGGAGATATTGTGTGACAACACCGCGCCATAGCACTCGCTAAGGAACCAAGATATCATCCAAAGACCAAGCATATCAATAAAGTTTCATATAATCCGAGATTATATAGCGATGGAGATCTCAAGATCAGCAAAGTACATACATATTTGAATGTCGCAGATCCATTGACTAAACCTCTTCCACGTAAATATGATCAAAGACCTCGCTGCCATGGGTGTGAGATTGTTGCCAAATGTAAACTAGATTATTGACTCTAGTGCAAGTGGGAGATCTGGAATTCATGCCCTAGAGGCAATAATAAAGATGTTATTATTATAATTTTGTTCATGATAAAGTTTATATTCCAAGAATTGTATTGTTTAAAACTTTATATCAGGTGGTTTAGAACACCGATCCCTAGTACTTATGGACTAGCTACTATTATCAATGATGGTTAAGGTTTCAACCATAGACATAGAGTTGTCAACGGATAAGATCATATCACCAGAGAAGGATGCAGATGTATTCAACTGCCGCCAATTAGATCGCATTAACGGTTCGCCTTTGGCGGGTTTTTCATGTCAAAGGCCGGTATTCCTCGACCACTACAATATAACCCCGCATCGGAAGTTTAAACGTCATCCCATGAGAGGGTGATCATAAAGTGTCTCTCAAAGATCGGAAAGTATCTGCTGGGTCGAAGGCACGAGATGGGGACGGTCCTCCCGGTCGAGAGACATATCACCACTCGGTAATCATATCAACACCGCTTGCAAAAGCATATGGTTGAAGATCACAGCGATATCGATTACGGAATTCAGTAAAAGTACTTATCGTGACCCAGATTGAACTAGGTACGTATCGATACCGGTTTATCGTAATCTCGCAAGCAAAATATCGGCAGACGGAAGGGAATATATATATGGACTGATTGAACTGCATCGTGGGTTGTCATCCGACATGATCATAGATGAATGTGTGGAGCTAACATGGGTGCCTGCACTCTGCCATTGATTATTGATAGAAGATCATGTCCGCATATTCTCGAACTCGCAGGGTCACACACCTTAACGGTCTCGGCCGCCAGGATAGTTGGATAATTGTCGATGAATTTTGTTCGAGTCTCGGATGATCCGATATTGACAGAGGTTCCAATGGTCCGGAGAATAAGATCTACAGGCAAGTGCAGTTTTTGGAGCTCGAATAGTTCAAGTTAATCAGACAATGAAGTTTAGAACCTTCCAAGGGGGGCCAATGGTCCCACCTTCCGTGAGGTAAGGGCCTATGAGGGAGTGTCCTGTCAGCATTGGGACTAGGAAAGGCACAAGTGCCCTATAGCCGATTCTAGAGAGTTTAAATTGCCAACTAGAAAGAGGATAAGATAGGATTTGGATAAGGGAGAGCGAAATTGTTTAAATTCAGAGATAAAGCTTGAGGAGAGGCTTAGGGTCACGCACTTATATATATAGAGGGCTGGTGCGCCTCTCACACCCCTTACACCTTCCTCCAAACCCCCTGCCCTCGCCTTCCTCTCTCCCTCCCGATCGCTTGTAGGCAAGCCTCACAGTAAATTCTCCACCAATTGCACCGCCACCGTGTTGTAGATCCAACCCATCTCTCCACCATACTTGCTGGACCAAGGAAGGAGGAGACGCCGAGGTGCCGCACGCATCTCACGAGGCACCGCCACTTGTGGTGCTAGATCGGATCGGATCGAGGAGGAGAAGCGAGTACGACTACATCACCCACGCTCCGGATTTAACGCTCCGCAGGCGTAATCTTCAAGGGTATGAAGATCTAATCCAATCTCTCGTTGTTTGCATCTCCTAGATTAGATCTTGGCTTTCCTCCGCTCGCATCCGTAGAAAATTTTGATTTACTATGTCACAAACCCTTCATCTCAAACCTGCTAAAACAAAAGGAAGCCGCAAAGGGCAAAGGAAAAAGAGAGCTGTCAGTACTAAGGAGATCGAATTCGCCATAGGTATGGTGGATCGAAGCGCGCAAAGAATGCACTAAACAACCTATAGAGACTCGATACAACCGCTGCCATCGAGAGAGAGATAAGCAAGACCTATTCAAACCATCCGACATATTCACCAAACATACCCATCCCGGTATTTCCTCCTCGAGACCAAACGAGAAGTCATCCAGGAACCTAGTGGGCTGATGCTTTTATTTACTATCAAGCAGAATTACTAGTCGTGTATAGATAGTCATCCTTCGATATAATAAGCAAAGGCACTTTTAGTTAACCATTCGCGTTATAGTTGCATAACACTTACTAGTCATATACAATTAGGCATGATATATCCCAAACCCAGCAGTTGTTGGTACTTTTATTTAGCCATTCCGCTGTAGTGAAGCTTGATTACTTAGTCATATCGGATAAGTCAAATTATAACAAGAACTTTAGTTGTTGTTGTCTATGATCGAGAACTGTTCAAGTCGCCATACCATGACACGCTTCTCTAAAAGATTTAACCTCATAGGTGCACCAAAAAGTTTCCACACGCAGTCACACCCTTGTTGTTAGATCGTAGGTACAAGATCACAAAACATACACCCAACGGTATGTCGACGGGGTTTTCCATTCGGACACGACGCTTCCTGCACTTCCAAAGCAAGCACATGGGGTCCACCTTACTAAGATACCCGAGAAGTCCTTCCAGACGGACCTTTCGGTTTGTGACTCAGAAACGCATGAACCCGGAAGTGTGACTTGGGGCTTTGTCGACACTACAAACGTGGCACGGTTCCAAATACAGCGCCCACGCTCACAATAGTAAATAAAGCAAGAATCATGGCATAAGTACATCATAGTAATAAAGCCCCAAACTACTTTGTGGCCCCTGCTCAAAGATTTCTTTGAAATTTGGAATAATCGATGGGGTGCCACACACCCCAATTCGTCCAGAAGCGCATAAAAATCTCGAATAGGTGTCAAGAACTCGCGGTCCCACGGACACCAAAGACATGCGTTAAAAACCAAATATTGTCTATTACCCATATCCGGTGCCTTCGTGATTTACCTACTTTAAATTTTAGTTATTAAACTAAGAATTAAATCCATGATCATCTCCAACATTAAACATGCAAGATTAATCCAATAACTTGGTGGGTACTTTGTTCTTGAAAGTGACATCATTCACTTGAGCAAGTGATCAATACATGCAAGTCCACTATCTACCAAACAACAGCTAATAGGATGTGTCCAAGGTAATATAAGGTTGCAAGGGATGCCAATTTCACGAAACTAGAGCATCGCAATACGTATAGCAATAGATCAATCAGGAGAAAATAAAGACTATAAAAGTAAGATAGGTAGAGAGGGGATAATGCTCGCCTAAATATTGATCAAGGTTCATCCAAGATCGGATCGACACTCCGTGATCAACTCACCGCCTAATCCGTGAAGAAGCAAAGCACTAGAAGAAACACCGGATGCACTATTTAATACTACAGAAGATCGCATGATGCATGTATGATGTATGACATGGCAAAGATGCGATGCAATTAGGCAATATTAAGCGGAGCCGAGTCCCGGCAATTATTAAGTTCATGTTGTTTAGATACCCGCAATTTAAAGGTTGTATTAATAAGACAAAATTTATCACCGTTCATACATACAAAATTTAAATGGGACCAATATTAGACTAGATTCGGGACCTTTTGCAAATTTCCATGTTTAATTATGAGGTGAATCACATAAGGCCCCCAAAACAAATTATATATATGCAAGCATGACAATTTAATTATGCAACAAGACATATATCATTTAATAAAATAGGGCTTTGAGAAAGTACCAATCTTGGTCCGACGATCTTGGTTCCGAGGGGTTCCGAGGTTCAAAGATGTCCATGAGACACCGGATCGGCCTTTGATCGAGGTGTTCTGGGATCTTCGTGTTCCATGATGGCGTATCTTTGCATTCATGTTGATGACGGACTTGACACGGCCTTGCTTCTTGTTGGACAACACACCGCCAAAAGGATGACGGCTTCATGACGATCATGAGTATTCCTCGTAAGATGTTGGCGGCGTCAAAGATAACACGACAGAAACAATCTCGGGCGCTAGGTAACACGGCTTGGTTCACGGGCTCATGGTCACATCAATGGCTGAGCACAGCACACATTGTTGGAGTGACAACGAGGGGAAACAAAACAAGAGCAGCGATCAGAACATGTTCAGTGGTCAACACGGGAACAATATATCGGCACATTGCCTCACCGCAAAAGGGGTGTCTTAGTGTCTGAGGGGGTTGATGCATCATGCCACGCTTTGAGGACACCGGCGCCGAGGATCGGGCGCCATCCGGAGGCGTAGACTAGAAGGATCCGGCGAGGCAGGTAATCGGGCGGCCCGAGGCGGGGAGAGACCAACGGCGAGCTCATTCAAGGCTCTTGGAGGCGAGGGAAGGCGGTGACGAGGCACGACGCCGAGCTAATGGCGACAAGAATGGTCACTGGGCGGCCCGAGGCGCGCCATCAGCGGCCGTGAGCTTGGCCAGGCAGGAGCTCTAACATCCTCCGATCAGGACGCAGGAGGAAGGCTGGGCGAGGCGACTCATAGGGTAGGGAGGCCACTGGTCATGGGCCGGGCAGGACAGTGAAGAGGCCGAGGCACTTCCACCATGGGCGGCGACGCACGGAAAGGTGGTGGGAGTTCAAGGCGGCGTGAGGCTGCCTCGGAGGAGGAGGCGGCCGCACGCAGAGGCGCACAGAGGCTTTGAGGCGTCGTGGCGAGGGAGAGGGAGGGGCCGATAATGATAGGAGGGTGCAAGGCGGGGGTAATTAAAGAAGGAGGCGGTTGTCCAGGTTGGTGGTGAGGTCGGTCGATAGGATCGACGCTGAGGAGGCGTGGCGACATGCGTAGGCTTTTGCGATGGGGGCTCACGGAAAAAACGTGAGGAGGCTGGCGCTTAGCGTGGCAGGTGGGAGAGGCGGGATGAACCTGGTTTGGTGGGGCGGCGTAAGATTGAGGTATGGCGGCTGTCAGTGAGTAGGGTTAGGGTTTGCTTGGTTCCGATTTTGAAAAGTTTTATTCGACGGTTGTCTCATAGTTTTTAAAATATGTTTTTATTTAGTTAGTTTGTTTTAAATAGTATTTTTGATAAACAGTTTATACAAAATAAAAAGATCCAAGTGACCAACGGTTTTGGTTTGAGCAAGAGGAAAATATTAATATGGGAAAACAAAGTAGGTCTTTAGCAAAAATAGTTTTAGTCGATTAGATGCATGCCGATGACATGATGATGCACATAATAAAAACAATAGCTATTTTCTAGTAGTGGTTTTACCCGCAAGGCAAATCTAGCCTGAATTACTAACACCGGATCTCGCGCCGAGATCCGCCTTCATGGTTCAAGGAAGGCCGACCTATTGAATATCTCCGCCACAGATCCCCGCACCACTAGCAATTTTCTTGTTCCGCCTTTGAAATCGGGCGACCACTCAACAAGAGGTCGCTGATCCCGTCACAAGAGAACACGCCGGATAACAATGACGGTTAAAGGTAAGGCCACCTCTAACTTCCATGGAAGGAGTAAGAATTGCATCGATCCACCATTCAATATACGAAAAGCGAATGATAAGAGTAGGTGGTCGCGACTCCATCCCGCACTCAAAGCATTAGCATATGAATAGGAGAATTATGCAACAAACCTCGTAATTCTGATCCAGATCCGTACGCTCAGGTTCGAAACAAAGGAGGATGGAGATTCTCAGATCTAATGCAGATGACTTCGAATTTACATCGGAAAACACCGAGGATAGAAAGAAAAAATTAGTGAATTTTTGATCCATTGAAGGTACAACAGATGAAAGATTCACTGATAGCATGAATGCTTTAATGTTCAAGCACCTTACAAGAGGATGGAAGTGAAACCCTAAAGGCACGACGGAAACCCAACGCCTAAAAAACTTCGGACTCAAAGAAAAGATAAGAGACTGATCCAAAACACGCCGAGATAAGAGGAGAATAGAGGGGGTAAGAAGTAAAAGGAGACCTAATCGTATCTATCCAACCGATTTTTCAAAATAGTTTTGACACTTACCACGTCCGTTAGCTAAGTTATCCTACAGTTCCAATGGGTATCTTTGGTTTTGAAACTGGTTTTTGACTTCACCAGAACACCTCGAATCGGGTCCTATGCAAGTCTTAGCAATTCCCGCCAAACCCAAGAGCATAGAAACGATTCAAAGCAGTTCCTACCAGCACTTTTGCGGCGGTGGAAAACAAGTAATATCATTACACAATAGTCCACGATGGAACCCACAAAACAGATATATACAACAATGACTCAAAGAGTCAAGAATACGTATATACAATACAAAGATCCAAATCACCTTTAAATGATACATAAAGGTCCCGAGCACGGATAAGATGCAAATTGGGCTAAGAGCCCCAAGAATAACCAATGGCGCCCATAACCTGCCCAGTGCCAAGCCGGAAGGGCAACCTCGCTAACGACGCCGATCTCAAACCCGCTAAAACAAAAGGGTGCCGCAAAGGGCAAAGGAAAAAGAGAGCGGTCAAAGATCGAGGCCAAGACACGGCGAGACTAGAATTGGCCCTCGCCATATAGGTATGGTGGATCGAAGGCAGGCAACATGCACTAAACAACCTATAGAGACTCGATACAACAGATGGCGGCTATCGAGAGAGATAAGCAAGACCTATTCAAACCATCCCGACATACTACCACTCCAAACATACCCATCTCCGGTATTTCCTCGAGACCAAACGAGGAAGTCATCCGAGGAACTCAACGCTGATGCTTTTATTTATTCAGCTTATTGCAGCAATTACTAGTCGGGTATAGATAGTCATCCCGATATAATAAGCAGTGAGAACTTTTAGTTAACCATTCCGTTATAGTTGCAACACTTACTAGTCGATACAATTAGCATGAGATATCCCAAACCCAAAGCAGCTTGTTGGTACTTTTATTTAGCCATTCCGCTGTAGTGAAGCTGATTACTAGTCATATCGGATACAAGTCAAATTATAACAAGAAACTTTAGTTATAGTTGTCTATGATCGAGAACTGTGCTCCAAGTCGCCCATAACCGTGACACGGCTTCTAAAAGATTTAACCGCAGGGTGCACCAAAGTTTCCACACGCACTACACCCTTGTTGTCGATCGTAGGTACAAGATCACAAAACATACACCCAACGGTATGTCGACGGGTTTCGGACACGACGCTTCCTGCACCTAAAGCAAGCACGGGGCCACCCCACTAAGCTACCAGAACGAAGTCGGCCGGTTCTCGAGACGGACCTGTGGTTTGTCGACGAAACGATCGGGAACCCGAAGTGTGACTGGGCTTGTCGATACAAATAAAACGCGTCACGGTTCCTAACAGCAAGCGGCTCCACGCGACAATCATAAATAAAGCAAGAAAGCATGGCATAAGTACAGATAGTAATAAAGCCCCAAACTACTTTGTGGCCCCTGACAAGATTTGAAATCAGGTACAAATCGATGGGGGTGCCTACACACCCCACCCGTGGTTAGCGCTACCGATCTCGAACAGTGTCAAGAACTCGGGTCCCACGGACACCAAGAGCGTTAAAACCAAATATTGTCTATTACCCACCGTGCCTCGCATTTACCTACTTCAATTTTAGTTATTAAACAATTAAAGCCATGATCATCTCCAACACCAACAACTGTGGCATCGGATTTACACGCAACAAAGATTGAGCAAGCATCACGACGACGCAAGTCCAACTATCTACCAAACAATGTAATAGGATGTGTCCAAGGCAATATAAGGCTGCAAGGGATATCACGGTACGAAAACTAGAGCATCGCAACACGTATAGCAATAGATCAACAGAGGAAATAAAGACTATAAAAGTAAGATAGGTAGAAAGGGGGAGAATGCTCACTGAAAACATTGTCAAGGTTCATCCAAGATCGGGTCGACACTGATCAACTCATCGGCCTAATCCGAAGAAGCAAAGCACTAGAAGAAACACCGGATGCACTATTTAATACTATAAGATCGGGCATGATGCATGTATGATGTATGCATGGCAAGGATGCGATGCAATTAGATTAATATTGCTTTTAAACCGAGGTCCCACAATTAATTATTGTTCGTATGTTGTTTAGATACTTTCAATTTAATTGTTGTCTTATCTAAGACAAAATATATGTCCTGCTCGATGCACAAATTTAAATGGGACCAATATTAGACTAGAAAAGCCTGCATATGGCCTCCATATTTAATTTAGATGAATCGACATAAGGCCCCCAAACCAAATGATATGAGTGCAAGCATGTACAATTTGATATGCAACAATGTATATGTCATATTATAAAAATATTGGTCTCGAAAAAGGGGTCACACTTGGTGGTTCGACGATCTTGGTTACGAGGGTGCGGTTCGGTGTGTCTCGCCATCGATCCAAATCCACCGTGGAGGGAGAGCGCCGAGGTTTGGTCCTTAGCTCGGAGGAAGAGCTCGACGCCTCTAAGAATCTTGTCGGTTTCACCATGAAGGCCTTGGGGTTCATTGGTGTCGATGGCAACCTTGAGATGGATGCCGGGTTCATATGATCTGCTCGAGTCCGCTGAAGATCTTGGGGTTGAGGGTTCTGTAGGAGATCTCGGATTCTGGTGGCTCGTCCATGTGTAGCTTGTTAACGCTCGGTTGCTCAATGATGTAGCTTAATTCAATATACCAGAACAACGAGAGGCACATGGCTGTGAGTTGGGCAGCACTTAACGCGTAACGTGGCGCACCAACACGACAGGATTCACCCAAAGGCAGCAAGAACCAAACGGGGCTGCAGGGAGGATGGCGGGTCGACGTGCTGCAGTTGCAAAGAACGGGGGGGAGGAGGATGCAAGGGAGAGATGAGCGCACGGTGGAGGTCGCAGCGCTGAGGGAGTCAAGGGGCGAGCGCTGCAGACGGGAGACGCTGGCCGAGGCCGGAGGCCGGGCGGACGGGGAGGAGCGCATGCGCACCAGGCTGCGTGGGTAAAGATGGCGGTGACGGCGCGGCCGAGGCCTGGTGGAGGTGGCATGGGCGATGGTTCAAGGGGGAGGCGCCGCAGATGGCGAGGGGAGAGGGGACGGGCCGACGAGGTCAATGCTGCTCCCATGTACAACCGGAGGAGCTCGACGGTCGACGGCGGAGGGGCTGCCGCATGAAGGCCTCAGGACGCGCGGCAATGGCGACAACCTTGACGGCTCGGGTCTGGGGCCGTGAGGCAGGGGTTTCAAGGCGAGGATGGAAGGAGATCGGTCGCGGGGTGTCGGGTTCTGGTGGGGGCGCGTGGTGGAGGAGAAGGAGGCGCAGCGTGCTGAGGCGGGCTCGTGAGACAAGCGACGGGGAGGAGTCGTGTCGAGGGAGGGATCACTGGGAGAGTGGGGAAACGCAAGGCCTCAGAGCGAAGGTAGGTGGAGGGAGTGGTGCAGAGGGCGTGCCACGCTGCAACGTTGTTGTGTGTGCTGCGTAGGTAGTTGGTAGGTGGCGTGGCTGGCGGGGGTGGGCGGGTGAGAAGAGAGGGTAGGATCGAGGGAGTGTGGGAGGCTAGGGTTGGGTCTGGTATTAGGTTAGGTCTGATGGGTAGATAGAAATGGTTGTCAATGACGGGTGGTAGGTGGCCACGGCCTGGCTGGCTGGTTTCCTCCGATCAAACAGTTTTATTAAATTAAAATGTTTATTTATTTATTTTTAAAAGTTTTTTGTAATTAGTATTAGACAAACAAATATCCCAAAAACATCCGGGTTTGATTTGAAATAAGAGATGGTTTATTTTGTAGAAAATAAAATACTTTTCATGAAATAGTTTTGACAAATAATATGCATGATGCTATGATGATGATGCACAAAGATAAATCAACACGCTGATTTTCTAGTAGTGGTTTACCCGGGTGCTACACCGACACCACTAAAAATGGATCTCGCCTCGAGATCCGCCTCATGGTACCGGGAAGATGGTCGGGCGATCTGAATCTTCCTCGCTGTAGATCCTCGCGACACCACTAACAAAGATTCTCCATCGCGACACCACTCAACAAGAGGCTTGTCCGCGATCATCGAGAGAACACTCCAGAATAAAGGGCGTAAGGTAGAGGTATCAACAAAGCCACCTTTAGCTTCGTGGACGGAGTAAATTGTTGATCCACCATTCAATGTACAAAATAATGATAAGAGTAGTGGTATGGTAGCTACTCCATCCCGCACTCAAGCATTACTTTGCACATGAATAGGAGGATTATGCAACCAACTCTCAATTAGATCAAGATCTCGACAACGAGATTCGAAACAAGAAGTGAGGCACATTCCTACATCGATGTCGAGATGATGTCGCCTATCGCTAACACACCGGAGGATGAAAGAAAAAATTAGTGAACAACGAAGTCCAACAGAGAAAGATTCTCGATAGCATGAAGACCTGATGTTGAAGCACCATACTAAAGGAGGAAAGCAAACCCTCAAGGTAATGACAAACCCAACCACGAGAATTCCTCGACTCAAGAAAAGATAAGAGAGCAGGTTCAAACACGCAGAGGTAAGAGGAGAATAAAGAGGGTAAGGAGTAAAATCAGACCTAATCGATATATCCAACTGGTTTTTCCAAAATAGTTTGACATCAAAACGGCTTAGCTAGGTTATCCTATATCGACCAAAGGGGGGTATCAGAATCACGAAGCTCGATACCACTCAGACCCTGACTCTATGCACGCGTTTCAGCGATTCCGCCATACCTGCATGTAGAAACCATTCAAAGGTGCCCACCAGCACTTTCGCGGAAACAGCACACCACGTTACAACAGTCCACCCATGAAACCCACACAAAAACAGATAATATATATATATATAACAACGACTAAAGAGTCAAGAATAAAGATATACAATACAAAGATCCAAATCACCTTTAATGATACAGCGCCCGAAAGTAACGGACAAGATAAATTGTTAAGAGCCCTCAAGAATAACCACGAGGCCCATAACCTCGGCCAGTGCCAAGCCGAAGGGTAACCCCGCCACCCATCGCCGATCTTCAAAACCTGCTTAAACAAAAGGGTGCCGGCCAAAGGGCAAAGGAAAAAGAGAGCGGTCAATACCGAGGCCGCACATCACAGACTAGAATTGGGCGTCCTCGCCAGATAGGTATGGTGGACCTAAGCGCAGCGCAACATGCACTAAACAACCTATAGAGACTCAATACAACTGCTATCGAGAGGGATAAGAAAGACCTATTCGAACCAACCTGAAACTACCACCAAACATACCCATCCTGCATTTCCCTCGAGACCAAACGAGGAAGTCAACCGAGGAACTCACATTGGCGCTTTTATTTATTCATTATCGCAAAGAATTACTAGTCGTATAGATAGTCATCCGATATAATAAGCAAGTAAGCACTTTTAGTTAACCATTCCGCTAGAAGTTGCAACACTTACTAGTCGACACAATTAGCATGAGATATCCCAAACTTGTTGGTACTTTTATTTAGCCATTCCGCTGTAGTGAAGCTGATTACTAGTCATATCGGATACAAGTCAAATTATAACAGTAAACTTTAGTTATAGTTGTCTATGATCGAGAACTGTGCTCCAAGTCGCCCATAACCGCGACACGGCTTCTAAAAGATTTAACCGCAGGGGTGCACCAAAGTTTCCACACGCACTACACCTTGTTGTCGATCGTAGGTACAAGATCACAAAACATACACCCAACGGTATGTCGACGGGTTTCGACACGACGCTTCCTGCACCAAAGCAAGCATGGGGCCACCCCACTAAGCTACCCAGAATAAAGTCGGCCGGGTCTCCAGACGGACCTGTGGTTTGTGACGGCTGTAAACGATCGGGAACCCGAAGTGTGACTGAAAAGGCTTCCTAAAGACAAAAGGCTCCCACGCAATCATAAATAAAGCAAAAGCATGGCATAAGTACATAGTAATAAAGCCCCAAACTACTTTGTGGCCCCAAGACAAGACTTTGAAATCAGGTACTAAATCGATGGGGTGCCCACACACCCCAATTCGTGGTTAGCGCTACCGATCTCGAACAGTGTCAAGAACTCGGGTCCCACGGACACCAAAGGAGCGTTAAAAACCAAATATTGTCTATTACCCACCGTGCCTCTCGTGATTTACCTACTTTCAATTTTAGTTATTAAACAATAATTAAAGATGATCATCTCCAACATTAAAGCATATATTACTTCCAACAATGCTGGTACTTGACGACACGCAACAGCACTTGAGCAAGCGATCACGACGCTAAGTCCAACTATCTACCAAACAATGTAATAGGATGTGTCCAAGGCAATATAAGGCTGCAAGGGATATCACGGTAAAACTAGAGCATCGCAACACGTAGCAATAGATCAACAGGAGGAAATAAAGACTAGAAAGTAAGATAGGTAGAAAGGGGAGAATGCTCACGAAAACATTGCCGAAGGTTCATCCAAGATCGGGTCGACACTGCATCAACTCATCGCCTAATCCGAAGAAGCAAAGCACTAGAAGAAACACCGGATGCACTATTTAATACTATGACATAAGATCGGCATGATGCATGTATGATGTATGGTCATGGCAAGGATGCGATGCAATTAGACAATATTAAGCGAAACCGGGTCCAACAATTAATTATTAAGTTCATGTTGTTTAGATACCCGCAATTTAAATGTTGTCTTAACAAGGCAAAATATGTCATGTTCGATGCACAAATTTAAATGGGACCAATATTAGACTAGGCCTGCATATGGACTCCATATTTAATTTAGATGAATTGGCATAAGGCCCCCAAACTGATATGAGTGCAAGCATGTACAATTTGATATGCAACAAGTATAAGTCATATATTATAAAAATATTGGTCTAGGAAAAGGGTCACACTTGGTCTGCTGCTGGAGGATCCGGTTCGCATCTTTGCTCCCTAGCTCAAGGTTCTAGATCTTGGTTCGCCGCCAACGGTTCGCTCTGGATCCTCGTGACCATGCGGCTGAGAGCTTGAGTTCCGTAGAAGAAGAACTTTGTTCGCATGCACGCCTACAGACGGCAAGGGAAGGAGATTCTGGCTTGCCCCTGCCTACGACCTTGTGGCATTCCGGTTCGCTAACTTACGCCCTGAAGGAGTACTACGCGACACGTGGTCTTGTTCTGGCATCCGAGAGGGAAGAACTTAGCGACGTCCGAGGGTCTTCGTGTAGAAGATCATGCCGCCGAATCTTGTAGATCGGGTCTTCAGTGCCATGTAGTATCTTGGCGTCATTCGGTCTTCGGTCAATTTTACCTTTCCCCCTGCTGTTCTGCATCTTCTTGCTCCTTTGGAGGAAGATCTTGGCGTTTTCCGCTGGCCTTCGATTAGTGATGATCTTTGTTCGGATTCAGACGGCGCACTTCTGGCGCCGGGTTCCTTGGCATCCGACGATGATGGTTCTTGGGAATTCAATGTAAACATAACATCATTTTTCTTTTGGCATCATACCAACACTTCATTCTCACCACTTCACGCGGCAGATCCGCGACTATGGGCACTTAGCAGAAACATCTCTGAACGACCGAAGATGGGATTCTGCAGAAGCCGAGGGAGGTACCTTGGATTTCGAGGGTAGCAAGGATTCATGCACTAAAAGCATCGTGAGCACTTGGGGTTTGGAATGTAAGGCCTTTCGGACATTGCAAGATTTCCAGAGCCACTGGAAAGGCAGCTATGGGAGGATTCGACAAGTGACCAGCTGTATGCCATGGCTGCATTTGCGGCCATGGTACGGCACGGCGGCCAGCAGCCGTGGGCAATCGGAAGCGGCTAAGGTGAAGGACCGCAGGTTGTGAGGGAGGACCGGGAGGTAGACGAAAGCAATACCGACGGGCTTCTGGACTCTGGCCGGATGGCCACGGGCTGAGGCGATTTGGAGCTCCCCGGAAGGACGCACAGCGATCGGCTTGAGCCATTCGCCGGGCCGGGCTTGCTGAGGAAGCCGCCAGGCGCATGACAGCGTAGAGGGCCAAAGCGCACGCGGTCGCAGAAGGATGGCCGCGGAGCCAGGTGCCACGGGTGTCGACCTCGGGCAGACCAGCGAGGGCCTCGCGATGGCGTGAACCCGCTGGTGGAGCTGGCCGACGCTGGGAGCGGAGGCCCGACGACTGGGCGACAGAGGCCCCGACATGGCGCTGGAGACGAGCACTACATGGGGCTGGCGCTCAGCAGGAGGCTCGGGCAGAGGGATTGAGACGCGACTGGGGAGGTCCGAGGACAGAGGCCACTGGCTGAGCCGACGTCATGGGCGCCACGGAGAAAACCACTTACTAGAAGCTCGAGCAAGGCGGAGGTGTGTGTGTTCACCGGCTGGTGGTGGAAAGGGCCACTGCATTTGAAGCATCGGGATGAGGGGCATTTGTCATGAAACTATTTAAAACCAGAAGGGCCTGGCCCTATTTAAGCGAGCAACCTAGGGTTCTCGATGAAGTGAGGGGTCTGCCAAGTGGGTCAAAAGGGAGAGGGCGTCAATATTGGGAAGACGAGGGGTAGCTGTATCAGCTTTAATCCACCTACCGGGAAGAGAGAGTACAAAACCCAGGGGACCAAATCTTTTCATTCTCAAACTCAATCTGGCTTCATGGGGGACCCCAACCTGGGGAGACGGTTGCGGTCACCGGGGAGTGGGCTCATGTGGACGCTGCCTGTATCACCCAGGGTGTCATGGGCGGGCGAGGCGATTAATATCACCCACACACGCCTAACACCACTGGGGGGGTGGTCTAAGTAGGTATGTGAAGTGGGACATCACCACCTGCTCCTCACTGATGCTGGGAAATAGGGTTAGGAGGAACGTAGAGACGAATTGACAAAGGTTCCTTTTTGTACTGGGGTACGGTTTCGCTTTGACGCTGGCTGGGCCCCAGACTACAGCACTTTCCGCTCAAAAAAATAATACCGCTAAACACTGGTCATTTCTGCCTTAAACTCACGGTCAGCGCTTCGCTTCCGCTTAAGGTATTAAAAATAAATTAGCCCGTTCGCCGGGGCCATCTTCAATTCGTTTTTCAATTTGAAAACCCAAGGACTTCGTATGAAAACATGACGCTGGTTTTAAATAGTTTTACAAACAATGGCTAAAGATGACATGACGCCCTTCTCACAATGCCGCGGGGGCATGTCGGCCTCCCGTAGTAGCATGGCAATAAAGATGCTGGCAATGCAGCGCAACGCGATTCACGCTGCTGCTGACTGTACGCTTCGCCATACTCCTCCGGCCAAGCCTCTGACAGCATGCGTTAGTTTCCGCCGCTGTTCTCGCTTATGACCGACAACTTTAGTCTGGCTTTCGAAGGTGTCGAGGAAAAACATTCCGCCGGATATGTCGCCTCGTAGCATTTTGATCACCATCTGACGTTTTTATTGTCCCATTTTGTCTTATTCTCCGCGCCGGGCAGCAACTGATGTGGGGCCGGTACCTATGTTAAGTCAATAAAGGCCCAAGATTAGGACGTCCGGATGATCTCTCACATTGTGCACGTAGGTTGCTTGGCATGGATGACCGTCCAGACATAGCATGGGGCCACCCGGAGGGTCTTTGGTGAGTCTCGGCCAAAAACGCTTCCTTCGCTCCCGCTTTAGTGACTTCTGGTTTTGCAAGTACACAGAATAGAAGTTTCGTATGCTGATGACACTCCAAGATCAGTGATGTTGATAAGATCACAGACTGGGGATGTTAGTGGAATGGCTGAACTCGGACGCCAAGTGGTGTAGATGTTCGCTCCACCGAAGATCGCTGGCATTCTCGTTCGCCATCAAGAGGACCGGGCGGTGGGAAGGATTCATCAAGACCGGACGACATGACTCTTTACCATCCCGATCCGAAGACCGATCTTTCGAGATCAACTCTCGGCACGCCAAGATCTTCTGACCTCGAATCGCCATGATGTGCCGCTCATTAATTACACGGACCCGAAGTCCATGGATGCATTAAGTTCGCTTCCTGATGCGGCTCCCCTCATCATATCCGAGACCAAGCTTCTTCTTCCCGATTGCCGAGTTCGACCGAACTTGAGTCCACTCAATTCTCCTGAACCCGAACCTAAGATCTTCGGAAACGCACTCGGCGTGAACCCTTCCGAGCGCTTCTCATATATATAAATGCTATATATATAAAATTTGTTGCATATTAAATTGTTCATCCTCGCAAGCATATCATGTATTGGGGTGTGTTGTATTATGCCATCACCCTTTCATATAAATTAAATATGGAGGCCATATGCGGGTAAAGCTAGTCTAATATTGGCTTCATTTAATTTGTGTAGCGAACCGATGATAAGTTTTGCAATGTTAAAACAACATTTAAATTGCGGGGTATCTAAACAACTTGAACCTATTAAATAATCGTCGGGACCCCGGGTCTGCTTAATATGGCCTAATTACGCCGCTTCTTTGACATGTCATACATCATACATGCATCATGCCCGACCTTCTAGTAGTATTAAATATTGCATCCGGTGTTTCTGCTAGTGCTTTGCTTCTTCACGGATTAGGCCGATGAGTTGATCTTGTGTCGACCCGATCTTCGGATGAACCTTGACAATGTTTTCAGCGCGCATTCTCCCCCTTTCTACCTATTTTACCTTTCTAGTCTTTATTTCCTCCTATTGATCTATTTCTATACGTGTTGCGATGCTCTAGTTTTCGTACCCGTGATATCCCTTGCAGCCTTATATTGCCTTGGACACATCCTATTACCTGTTGTTTGGAAGATAGTCAGCCTTGCGTGTTGTAGTTGCTTGCTCAAGTGTTGTTGCGTGTCGTCAAGTACCACAATTGTTGGAAGACTGTCATATGCTTTATGTTGGAGTTGATCATGACTTTAATTACCATTTAATAACTAAAATTGAAGTAAGTAAATAATATAGAGACGCAATTGGGCAATAGATGTTATTTGGTTTTAACGAGTCCACTTGTGTCCCATAGGACCCCGAGTACTTGATACCTGTTCTTTGAATATTCGCACTATCTGCATGTGGGACCATGAATCCCCCTAGACAGAGCTTGAGTCATATATTATTTCTTGGGGCCACAAAGTAGTTTGGGGCTTTATTACTATCCTGTACTTATGCCATGCTTCTTTGCTTTTTGACTCACGATTGCGGGTGGGCCTTTGTACTGTTTAAAGAACAAATGTGGAATGTTTTAAGTGATATCGACAAGCCCACACTTTGGGTTCCCGCAGTCGTTTCAGCCATTGGCACAAACCTCTGGGTCCGTTTGAGCCGCCAACCGTCGGGGTAGCTTGGTGGGTGGCCCCACGAAATTTATATGAATCTTGCAATTGCTGTCGTGATGCCTCGTTGGGTTTATTTGGTTTTCACGAGGTTGATCGTGCGTTGTTGTTATTTTTGCCCCACGTAAAGGTAAAACTTTACGAAAGCCGTGTTAGCGGTTATGGGCGACTTTGGAGCACGAGTATCTCGATCATAGACAACTATAACTAAAAGTAGTGCTATAAATTTGACTTTATAATTACTAGTAATCAGCTTATAATGGAATGGCTAAATAAAAGTGCCAACAATTACTGGTTTGGGTTGTCACCTATTACCATTGTATCGACTAGTAAGTATTGCAACTACAACGGAATGGCTAAATAAAAGTACCAACCACTTGGGTTTGGGATGCCTCATGCTATATGTATCGACTAGTAAGTACTACAACTACAACGGAATGGTTAACTAAAACTGCCTTTGCTTATTATATCAGGATGACTCATGCTATCTATATCGACTAGTAATTGCGCAACTATAACGGAATAAATAAAAGCGCCAAGCGTGTGAGTTCCTCGGTTGACTTCCTCGATTGGTTTTGAGGGGACACAGGATGGTATGTTTGGTAGCATCGAGTTGGATCGAATAGGTCTTTCTTATCCCTCCGATAGGCCTTGATTGTATTGAGTCTCTATGGGTTGTTTAGTGCATGTTGCTGCTAGCGCTTGATCCACAATACGTGTGGCGAGGATGGCGAATTCTAGTCTCGTTGGTGTCTTGGCCTCGATCTTTGACAGCTCTTTTTCCTTCGCCCTTTATGCGTCACCCCTTTGTTAAGCAGGTTTTTGAGAATAGCGTCGTTAGCAGGTTACCCTTCCAACTGGGTGTAGTGTTATGGGCGCCATTGGTTATTCTTGGGGCTCTTATCTCAATTTGCATCTTGTCCGTACTCGGACGCTGTATCGTTTTAAAGGTGATTTGGATCTTTGTATTGTATATCTGTATTCTTGACTCTCTCAGTCATTGTTGTATATATCTGTTCTATGGGTCCCATCGTGGACTATTGTGTAATGGTATTACTTCGTTTTCCACCCGCACGAAAGTGCCTGGTGGGCACCTTTGAATCGTTTCTATGCGGGTTTGGCGGGAATCGTTGAAACTTGCATAGGGTCGATTATTACTGGAGTGTTACAGTGGTATCGAGCTTAGTGTTGCGATACCCCTTTGGTCCGACTGTGGGATAACCTAGCTAACGGTTGTAGAGTGTCAAAACTATTTTTGAAAAATCGGTTGGATAGATCTGATTAGGTCTGCTTTTACTCCTTACCTATGCTATTCTCCTCTTACCTCTGCGTGTTTTGAATCTGCTCTCTTATCTTTTCTTCGAGTTCAGGAATTCTCGTGGTTGGGTTTCCGTCGTACCTTCAGGGTTTCGCTTCCATCCTTTTATAACGGAGCTTCAACATCCAACCTTCATGCTATCTGATGAATCTTTCATCTGTTGTACCTTTTAGTGGACCGAAAATTCACTAAAAAATTTCTTCCTATCCTTCGGTGTTTCCAAGATGACAAAGTCAAGTACATCAGACCTGATGAGAATCTCCATCCCTCCTTAAATTTCTGAACCTCGCTTGTTGAGATCTTCAGTATGAATTCCGAAAGTTGGTTGCATAATCCGTCTGTTCATGCACATAGTAATGCTTTGAGTGCGGGATGGAGTCGCGACCATACCACTACTCTTATCATTCACTTTTGTACATTGAATGGTTGGGTCAATGCAATTTACTCCTTCCGCTGAAGTTAGAGGTGGCCCTATCCTTTGAGACCTCTACCTTCGTCCTTTGTTTATTCGGACATTCTCTCGACGATCATGGACAAACGACCCCTTGTCCGTGGTGTCACCGGATTTCAAAAGAAAATAATCCTTGTTAGTGGTGTCGCGAGGATCTACACAGCGAGAAGATTCATATCGCTTGACCTTCTTCCCCGTACCATGAGGCGGATCTCGAGGGCGAGATCCACTGTTAGTGGTGTCGAATTGTAGCATCCCGGAAAAACCACTACTAGAAAATCGTGTGGTAAATAATACTTTGTGCATAATCATGACATCTACATGCATCTATTCGCAAAAACTATTTTCTAAAAGCCTTATTTTATTTTCTAGATATCCCCCTCTTTATTTCAAATATAAAACCCTAGGTTCGCATGTGTGTTCTATTTGCCTAAACTAATTTTGCTAAAAGCCATATTTTTGTTTTCTATAAATACCCCTCTCTATTTCAAAACATAAAATCCTCGGTCCGCCCGGATCTTCTATTTGTCTAAAATATTTTACAAAACAATATTTAAAACTAAATAAAATTAAATGTTTTACAAAACGGGGGAGATGCCGGCCAGGCCCAAATGCCCAACCAGCCACCTACCACCTCTAACCTAACCCTCTCAAACCCTAACCCTAACATTTATTCCCCCACTCCATCCCTGGCCACTGACCTTGTAACATCACACACTCAGCCAAACACCGCACACCACTCATGCGAACCCACCCAATCCCAGATCCAACCAATGCAGTAGCCCACAGGCCCCACCCGAACACCCCACCTTGCAGGAACCCCTCTCCTCGCTCGATCTTCCCTCTCCCCCACCCCGCGCCTCCTTCCATATCGCGAGCCCCGCCGCCGCTGCACATCTTCTCCCTGGTGCCGCTCGCTCCAAGCCCGCTCCTCCCTTGCTCGTTTCGCACTGCACGTTCCTCCTGCCGCCTCCTCTCCTTCCCCAGTCAGTGCCACGTGTGGCCTCGGCTCGACCATGGCCCTCCACCTCGGCCCATCACCCACCCTGCCTCGCCAGGCTCGCAATTCGTGCGTCGCTCTCTACACCGCGGCTTAGCGCCTCCCGTTCGAGCTCTTACGTCGCTGCTGACGACGTTGCTGCCGACCACCTCCGCAGCGCGTCGCCGGCCTCCCTCCTTCCTCAGGCGTCATTCCTCCTTCCCGCTGTGTCGACCTGTCCTGGACGCGCGCCTCGCAGCCAGGGACCTCGCCTTTCCCCGCCCAGCAAGCTCCATGGCCCCCTCTCCATCGCCAAGGTCTTCCCCGTCTGCCCGCGCGTCCGTCGGTTGAGCCGACCCCGTCGCCTCCCCTACTTCCATCCAGTCGCCCGCCTCGTTCTCCACAGGCCCAAGGTCGTCCCTACCTCGAACCTCGCCTTCCGGTGACATGGGCCTGCCTCTGGCTGTTTTCCCTCTGCGTTGCCCCACCTCGTCGACATCCTTCCTGCGCTGGTACCCGCCAAGTGATGCGCAGTCGATCATGTTGGTGTGTAGGTGCTAAGGCAGATGTATTCTATCCTTTGTATATCATTGCGGGCTGGTCTTTGAGGCGGTCGGCTTCATCGTTGCAAGATGGTGTTACATGCTGGTAGTGTGGTGATGCTATTTTTTGTTGCTACGAAGTGGACTAAAGATCAATAACACTGCAACAAGATCGTCGAACCCTCTCGGTGGATAAGACCCTCTTATCGGAATCCAAGTTTGCCATCAACGACAAGATCGCCTTCACGAAATCGATGACCCAAGTTCTCCCTCACAAATCCAATGGCGTCACGCTCTCCTTCCCGGAGTCCGAAGAACAACCCCTCGAACCCCTCGGAACCAAGATCGTCGAAACCCAAGTGTGACCCCTTTTCCGAGACCAATACTTATATATATATATATATATACACTTGTTGCATGTTAAATTGTCATGCATGCATACATGTTTGTGGGAGTTTAGGGCTATTTGGAAGATTCACCTAAATTAAATATGGAGGCCATATGCGGGCAAAGCTAGTCTAATATTGGCTTCATTTAATTTGTGTAGCAAACCGATGATAAGTTTTGCAATGTTAAAACAACATTTAAATTGCGGGGTATCTAAACAACTTGAACCTATTAAATAATTGTGGGACCAGTTACGCTTAATATGTCCTAATTGCATCGCACCTTTGACATGTCATACATCATACATTCATCATGCCCGATCTTCTGCCGTAGTATTAAATATTGCATCCGGTGTTTCTGCTAGTGCTTTGCTTCTTCACGAATTAGGCCGATGAGTTGATGCGAGTGTCGACCCGATCTTCGGATGAACCTTCAGCAATGTTTTTCAGGCGGGCATTCTCCCCCTTTCTACCTATTTTACCTTTCTAGTCTTTATTTCCTCATGTTGATCTATTGCTATCTGTGTTGCGATGCTCTAGTTTTCGTACCCGTGATATCCCTTGCAGCCTTATATTGCCTTGGACACATCCTATTACCTGTTGTTTGGTAGATAGTCGGCCTTGCGTGTTGTAATTGCTTGCTCAAGTGTTGTTGCGTGTCTTCAAGTACCACAGTTGTTGGAAGAGTGTCATATGCTTTATGTTGGAGTTGATCATGACTTTAATTACAATTTAATAACTCAAATTGAAGTAAGTAAATAATGCATAGGCACAGGTGGGCAATAGATGTTATTTGATTTTTAACCGTCCACTTGTGTCCCCTAGGACCCCGATTACTTGATACCTGTTCTTTGAATATTTGCACTATCCGCATGTGGGACCATGAATCCCCCTAGCCAGAGCTTGAGTCATATATTATTTCTTGAGGCCACAAAGTAGTTTGGGGCTTTATTATTATCATGTACTTATGCCATGCTTTACTGCTTTATTTACGATTGCGCGTGGAGCGCCTGTACTGTTTAGGAACAAATGTGGAATGTTTTCGCGGTATCAACAAGCCCAGTCACACTTTCGGGTTCCCAGTCGTTTACAGCCATTGGCACAAACCTCTGGGTCCGTTTGAACCGCCAACCGTCATGGGTAGCTTGGTGGGGTGGCCCCTGAAATTTATATGAATCTTGCAATTGCTGTCGTGATGCCTCGTTTTTATTTGGTTTTTCTCGAGGTTGATCGTATGCGTGTTGCTATTTGTGCCCCCGCAGGTAAAACTTTCAAAGCCGTGTCCATGTTATGGACGACTTGGAGCACATTATCTCGATCATAGACAACTATAACTAAAGTAGTGCTATAAATTTGACTTTATAATGACTAGTAATCAGCTTTACTATAATGGAATGGCTAAATAAAAGTGCCAACAATTGCTGGTTTGGGTTGTCACCTGTTACCATTGTATCTGACTAATAAGTATTGCAACTACAACGGAATGGCTAAATAAAAGTACCAACCACTGCTGGGTTTTGGGATGCCTTATGCTTTATGTAACTGACTAGTAAGTACTACAACTACAACGGAATGGTTAACTAAAACTGCCCACTGCTTATTATATCAGGATGACTCATGCTATCTATATCTGACTAGTAATTGCCGCAACTATAACGGAATAAATAAAACTGCCAACTGTGTGAGTTCCTCGGTTGACTTCCTCGATTGGTTTTGAGGGGGAGACACCAGGATGGGTATGTTTGGTGTTAGCATCAGGTTGGATCCGAATAGGTCTTTCTTATCCCTCTCTGATAGCCACCAGTTGTATTGAGTCTCTATGGGTTGTTTAGTGCATGCTGCGCTGATCCACCATACCTATGTAGGCGAGGACCGCCGAATTCTAGTCTCGCCGTGTACTGGCCTCAGTACTGACCGCTCTCTTTTTCCTTCGCCCTTTGTCGGCACCCCTTTTGTTAAGCAGGTTTTGAGATCGACGTCGTTAGCAGGGTTACCCTTCCGGCTTGGCCTGGGCAGGGCTATGGACGCCATTGGTTATTCTTCAGGGCTCTTAGCTCAATTTTCATCTTGTCCGTACTCGGACGCTGTATCATTTTAAAAGTGATTTGGATCTTTGTATTGTATATCTGTATTCTTGACTCTTTGAGTCATTGTTGTATATATCTGTTCTGTGGGTCCCATCGTGGACTATTTTGTAATGGTATTACTTCGTTTTCCACCCGCACGAAAGTGCCTGGTGGGCACCTTTGAATCGTTTCTATGCGGGTTTGGCGGGAATCGCTGAAACTTGCATATGGTCGATTCTGAGGGTGTTACATCGAGTCAGAGGTGATCTGGGCTGGCAGTAATTCAAACAATCGGTACCACCTGAAAAAGTTCTGTCATGTATGACTACCACCTGAAAAGGAACGGGTCAAGAAAAGGAACTTGTTAATTTGACTAGTGTCAGCACTGTTGTTGGCCCCATCGATTATTTGGTACCGAAAGATTATCTTGTTAAGCGCCATCGTGGATAAACAACATAGGAAGTGAAGCAATAGATCAATACACTACAAAGATTCGTTGCTCGCTGCATTGTAAACCTATCTATTCAGAAAGACAGCTAACATGTGACAGAAGCTCGCAAGATGCATCCTTCAATCATCAAGTTCTTTCCCTCTGCTGAATCCATGGGAATCAATAGCTAGAAAAATATAAGTTCCAGTATACCAATACATCAATTATTAAGATGGCTCTATGCACAGGTCCTGAAAAGGACCCACGTCTCTGTCGCTCATACCATTTCGGTAAAAAAGGCATCAGGCAAAGCACAGATAAAAGGTAGCACGGCAAATTCCCTATTAGGAAATACTAGGCCACGATGGAAATGAGAGAAAAGGGAGCAGTTTATCCCACCCAGCATGGATCTTGGGGCAACTCGTGGTCGACTCGATGCTTCCTCCACAGGATACGGGTATACCATGTGTTTTGTTTATATATATATATATAAACCCTATTCAGCACCTAAGGTACAGAATAGTTATTTTGCACCCACATACTTTTATGTTCTCGCATTCAGAAATTTATGTTTTGTATACTAATAATTATGTTCATATTCATCGGAAAAGCAAAAGAAATACATAAAATTACAATTTATGAGGTATTATAGTGTAAAAAATAGAAAATATGCATTTTACGTCGTATTTTTATATGGCATGTAAACAATTTTTTTACGACATGTCTAAATTTTCTTATGTTCTCCTTGAGTTCCGAGGTAGGAGAAAATTTATGTGACGTAAAGGTCATATACGGTTTAAACGATAGAGGGTGGACGAAGAATAACTATATATATATATAGAGAGAGAGCATATAGGAAGAACCGGTTCCTGAATAATTATTCAGGAACCCCTGTTTCCTTTCACGCGAACACTAGGAACCCTCTGTTAATTTCCACGCGAACACGAGTTAACTTGGTCTTCTTTCAAAGTTAACTTCCAATCTATAGTAGTAATAAAAGAACATGTGGGCCCCCATGTGTGGTTTTGGTAATTAATGATAATCTCTATGGACTAATGATTGTATCAAGTTGTACTTGTAGGAATTGTCCATAGGCAATGCTTGAACCATATGTTGGCTTCAAGGTTTGGAGAAGAAGAAAGTGAAGAGGATCAAGTGGTGACCAAGGTGTTCAAAGAGTGATCCACAGATTGGTCATTTGAGAGTTGAGCCTATTGCAAGGGTGTCTTGAAGAAGAAGATAGATTTCATCATATGTATCTTCAAGACATAATCCAAATGGTGTTAGAAGAAATGTTGTGCAAGCTAAAGATGTGCCTTATCTAGAAGATCTCATACTTGAAGCTTGCCATCCTCGGTGATCATGGATAGATGAAGACAAGGTCGAAGTAAAGGTTGCCCCATGTCGTATGGGGGAGCAACTTGCAGGTATTCATCAAGCAAGTGCGTGCGAGAGCTATCAAGAAAGGTGTTCCATCTTGAGAAGGACAAAATCGTCTACATCAAGATCAAGTGGAATATGCGCAAGGAAAAGGTATGATATTGATAGATTTTCCTTCTTACCGGTCTTATGGTGTTAGTTGGGGAGACCGGTTTATAGGATAGATAATTGTACTATCAAGAGGGGCTCTCAAGTGAGTAACTCGATCATATCTTTCAGGGAGAGCTCAAACCTTTGCATACTTAGCATCATCCTTTCTTGGTTGTTATTTGGATCTTATCCATGTGAGTTTCTAGAGCTTGTGGTAATATTCATAACAAGCTCTAGTTCATCAAAAACAAATTTCCCTTTTATATCATATTGCGTTTTTGATCTTTGAGGTTTTCTGGTTTCTCACCAAGGGAGGTATTTCACATTATAATACATGAAATGTTCTCTCTTGAAATGTGTATCTGTTGTTGTCCTCTTTCCAACAAAATTGGTTTTTGGTCAATCGGAGTTTCCAAACTCTAGATATCGCCATTTGAAGTTTGTCCCTATTTTGGTCCAAACCGGAGTCTCTGTTGTGAAACCACTGGAGTCTTCGGTGTGCTCCAGAGTTACACCAAAAGTCCCGGAAGGGGGCTCCAGAATTCATCTTGGGACAGTCTGTTGGGTGGTTCGGAGGAAGGCCTGTAGACTAACCGGAGTCTCCGGTCCATGCCTCAAACCGGAGTCTCCGGTATGGCTGGACCAGAGTCTCTGGTTCACTTAGTTCCCAAAGGCACTGGGACAGTCTGATAGGTGGTCCGGAGGCTGGTCCGGAGGCTTGTCTCCGGTTTGCACACTGGATTCTCCGGTCTGATAGGTCCCCAACGGGCAGAAAACGATTAGAAATCTGTGGATCTATAAAAGGGCCCTTCTTCCCCAATGGACCTGGCTCGAGTTTTACAAGCTTTCTCCTCCATTCTTGACCCTCTTGAGCTTTCTCCCCTTCAATACCCCATTTGATTCTTGCATATACTTTATGGATTTGAAATAGGAGATCTAGATCTACAATCCCACCAATCAATCTCTCCTCTAAGTGAGGGGAACATCTTGGGATCTAGATCTTGGAGTCTTTTGTGGATTTCCTCCATTGTTCTTCCTCTCTTATTCCCGCACAAGCTTTTGTAGCTTTGGTGGAATTTGGGAGAGAAGGATTTGAGCACTTCTTGTGTTCTTTCCAATGGAAAGGAAATCGGTAATCGTTAACTGCTCGTTTGTCTTGGGAGTAGCGACTAATCGGAATTCGGACAATTAACTGATTTCATCAGTCGGCTATTAATCGGTGCAACCTACAAAAATTAGCACATAAAACACATATGACTCCTCTTGCACCTCAACCAAATACCCTATTAAAGGCATCCTCGAGCTTCCGGATGAGATCCTCAAGGCGCTCGAGCTCTTGTATCTGAGGTCTTATCGATAACTACGAGGAACTGGTCAACAACGGCAAGGAACTGGTTGGTGATGGTAGAAATCGAGCTCCTAGAGGAAGGGATCGAGCGGGAGCTTCGAAAAACCTACTTCATTCGGGCGGGCTAGCGGATGGATAGGCGACATGTGTTGATAATTTTGCAACTTTTTTGACCAAGTGTGGTAGTTAATCGGGAAATACCTAGTAATCGAAGAATCAGAGCTATTAATCGGGCTAGACGATTAACACGAACGATTAATGGTAATCGACACGGTCAGGTCCCTAGTAACGATTAATAGGCCTATTAATCGCTGATTCGGCCTATTTTTTGAACAGTGGTTCTTTCCATTGCATTTGGTGCATCGATATGATTTCTCGGTGAGGATTCCATTGAGTGAAAGGTGAGAAGCTTTTTACTCTTGGGTTCTTGGAACCCTAGACGGTTTGATGGTTTTTTGCAGGTTCTTGGATTACTTGGGCCTCCAATTAAGTTGTGGAGCTTTCCTCAATCTTGTTTGTTGGGAGCCTCCAATTGGGTTGTGGAAAAGTGCCCCAACATTATGAGAGGTTCCGGATTGCCACCGACAAGTGCACTGATAGTGGAAATGTGGATCGATCCCGATGGGGTAAGATTCACAGGAGAAAAAGGGAGGCCTCTTGTGGCATTGGTGGTTTGATACCACCCTCTCTCCAAACGAGACGTACTCCATGTTGGGAGGAACTTGGTAAAATATCGTCGTCTCCGCGTGCTTCGGTTATTTCTATATCCAAGCTCTTACTTATGCATTTTACTTTGTGATAGCCTTCGTGCTTGAAGTATATATATCTTGCTATCACATAGTTGTTTGTCTTGCTTAGCATAAGTTGTTGGTGCAAATAGGTGAACCCTAGTTGTTCTAGGTTTTATGCTTAACAAAGTAAAAACGCTAGTTTAATTTTGCCTTTGTTGGGCCACTCTTGGAAAAGTTTTAAACCGCATATTCAACCCCCTCTAGGCGACATATGTATCATTTCAAGTAATAATGACTGTTAACTTTAGTCTGTGCAAATTAACTTTCGCGAACTTCTTAACTCCCACCGTGTGTATAAGTTAACTCCAAATTTCTATGTAGTTAACTTCCTAACGGAGCACTGATATTTCGTGTTTTTGTGGACTGTGTATTGATCGTAGTTTTTGAACCACTTATTGGAATGATGAATGCGATATACTATTGAAATAGTATGGAAATTTCACATCTTTTTCATAATAATTTTTTTTCCAAATTCGATATATTTTTTAATAATTTCAAATATACCAAACAGTGTTTTCGCGAACTTCTCTGTCACTGTACTATATTCTGGACGTAATTTTCAAACCGCTTGTCTGAATGATGCAGGTGATCTACTGTTGAAATGGTATAAAAATTGCGCAACTCTTTTATGTTTTCCAAATTCCTTATAGTTTTTAGTTAATTTTGAATATATCAAACTTTATTTTCGTGGACTTTTTGTATTTCGTATAGTATTTTGTGTCGTCCGATTGATGCTTGTGATACACCGTTGGAAAACTGTGAGCATTGTGCAACTTTTTCATTTAGAAAATTTTCTCAAATTCCTTATGATTTTTAATTAATTTTAATATAGTAAAACTAGAGATGCTCATCTACACGTCAAATGTTTTGAAATTGATATGTTCTCGATGTTCCGGTTTGATAGGATGGCAAGTCAGAATGAAAGTAGGTTCATATTTACTTCAATTACTTGAGGAGTGGATCAATTTGGACAATCGAAACACGTATTTCCGTCCTTGGAAAACAGAGTTTCTAAACTACTTTTAAAATGCAAGCTAACTTTTCGATACTTGTTAGTTAACTTCAGGTCGTGATATAAATCTTCTGCACTATGCACGATCTTTTTGGTCGTAATTTTTTTACAAACAGGAATTAACTTCCGTTTCTTTGGATGTTAACTTCCGCTTGGGAGTGGGGATGGTGGGATTTCTATGATTGTTAAGTTCTATTTATCCACGAACATGAGTTAACTTCCATTTTCTTTTCATGTTAAATTTCGTTCCATCTCTCTGAAGAAACTTAAATTCTACTATTTTAATGAGAAGTTATCTTTCCATTATATCAAAGGAAGTTAACAATTAGAGAACCCCTCTTAACTTATCTGTGTGTGCAAGTTAACATCCTACTAATGCATTTCTTAACAAAACGGGAGCCTTTTTTGAATTCATGATACAAAGAAACTGAACTTAGGGATTCTATGGAGTTAACTCCTAACGCTTCGAATGTAAACTTCCTTTTTTAAGAGCTAACTTATGCAGTTTTCAGTCGGATTAACTTCTAACTTTAAGAAAGTTAACTGATGTAGTCTTTATTAAATTTAGCTTCCATATGATTGATAATACCGAACTTCCATGTTTTTTATGAAAGCACGCGGGAGAGGAGGAGGCAGGCGACGCTCAGGGAGGAGGGCGCGGCGGTGCCGGAGGCGGAGGAAGCTGGCGGTGCTCGGGGCGGAGGAGGCTGATACGTCATAAACATATCTATAATTTTTGATGTTCCATGCTTGTTTAGTATCTACTTTGCTTTGCTTTCTCCATAATTTGATGTGCTTTTCATATGTTTTCTGGTACTAACCTATTAACAAGTTGCCATAGTGTCAGTTGCCTGTTTTCTATTGTTTTTGTTTCTAGAAAAGCTAGTAAGGAAATATTCTTGGAATTGGACAGGACAAAAGCCAAAGTCAATATTTCACCGAGGAGAACACGGAGTCCAGAGGAGAGACGAAGGGGCGCCACAGGGTGGCCACACCCACCCCAGGTGTGACCTAGTGTGGGCCCGCGCCTAGGCAGGGTGTGGGCCCCCTGGCCGCCTCCCAGCCTCACCTCTTCGCCTATAAGAATCCCCCGATGTCGAAACGCTAAGAACCCGATCAATATTCCACGAAACCGTCTGTAGAAACCGCCACCAGCGTCCCTAGATCGGGAGGATCTAAAGCTCTTCCCGGCACCCTGCCGAAGGGGAGATCATCCCGGAGGCCTTCTTCTTCATCATGCCAGCCTCCGATATGAAGCGTGAGTAGTTCCAACTTGGACTACGGGTCCATGTAGTATCTAGATGGTTGTATCTCCTCCTTGTGCTTTCATGTCTAGATCTTGTGATCTCCATTCATGATCAAGATCTCATCTATTTGTAATCATGCATGTTGTGTTTGCGGGGATCCGATGGATATTGAGATTACTATGTCAGATTGATTAATGGTTTTGTCTTATTGATTCTATCATGTCTGTGTTGTTTGTGATATTGCATGCTCTCCGTTGTTAGTAGCTATCTTGGCCAAGTAGTTGCTAGTAACTCCAAGAGGGGGTATTTATGATCGATAGTGGGTTTATGCCTATAATTAATCAAGGTAAGTTTGTGTTGTGCAGGTTTCCATGTTGCTTGCAACACCTTTGAGGCATTTCATTCTTCCTACTTGTTCGATAACCTCGGTTTCTTACTGAGAGAAGACTTGCTGCTATGCTGCTTCAACCTTGCTCTTGGGGTTTCCCGAAAAAGCGCTCTCAGGCGCCATCAGAGGCCGGTGGCATGCAGGGAGGATGGCGTGGCGGCGCCTAGGGCGGTGGAGGCCGACAGCGCTCGGGGAGGAGGGTGCGGCGGTGTCAAGGATAGAGGAGACCGACGGTGCTAGGGATAGAGGAGGCTGCCAGCATGGGGGATAGATGTGACAAGTGGAAGGTAAAAAGGGTATTTAGGTGGGGTTTCTAAATAAGCTGATATAGAAATCTCTTAAAAAATTCTGAATAATCCTGTCCTATATATAACATGATTATTCTAAAACCCCTTTAAAAGATTATAGAATAGCTATTCTACAACCCCTGCCTAAATAAAGACCTTCTACTGTTCTACTCGAGACCGCATCGGCCGACCTGGAAAAAACCCACGAACCACCTTTTTTACGGCTTCATTCGATTATTCCCACCCCTGCCGGGATCTGAATCAAAACCTCGTGGATCGGCCGGGATCGATCTGGCCAGGGATTTGTCCCTACCCACGCTATTTGATGCGTTCGGTTACACCCGACGTGGGCTGTATCCCCGTCCAAACACTCCCAAATCTCGTCTTTCCAGCGGGAAAAAATCGTCTCCATCTCCGTGGAATCTACCCCGAATTGGCACAACAAAAAAGGCAAATCGCATCGTCCCCCACTTTCCTCTCGTGATTGGGAGGTGACAGGAGCCGGCGAGCGGCGGGGAAGGAAGGATCGACGGTGGCACAAGTGACCAGAGGAGATGAAGGCGGCTGCGCGCCTCCTCCTTTTATCCACGGCTGTCGGTGTTTGTTCAAGCCGTCTTCATCTAAAGTGGAGCGGCAGCGCGAGCTCGAAGGCGACCTAGAGGTGCAGTGGCGCGAGCTTGGCGTCCACTGAAACTACCCATCAGTAGCGTTCCTCTCCTCTTCAAGGCGGCCTGCTAGACGGTAAAACACTCCTTCTCTTCCTTCCCCTCTACTCTCCCCTATATTATGGATTTTTAGGGTTCTTGGTTGGCCTACTATACGGTAAATCAGCAGGAATGAAATACTACTGATTTGATACTAGGACAAGCTACTAATTCCCAAGAAAACAAGATTAAAGATTGTTGATTTCTCTTTTCCGTGGTGATTTTTTTATTCTAATTAATACAATTTTGATTGGTCAATTTCAGCAGTTGATGAGACAAAATGGAATAATAATGATGATAATCAGTGCTACTTAATTATTAATTTGAGAACTGAAGTGCTAAATTACTATAGAATCATCTTACAAAACCTGTCCTATTGTGGTCAGTTTGCTGCAAAACTTGGTACACATGAAAGCTCAGAAAGTTCCGTAGAAGTGCATCTCCTAAAACAAACAGTTTTTCTAATGCAAACTAGCCAATTAAATATATCAAGGTACTTAGGTAGACAACACTCTGAGATCTTAGATTTGATTGATGGTGAAAACTGAACAGTAGTATTCAAGTCTGGTACTACCATCTATCACGGTGCTTTGGTTTTGTTGGTGGTTCTATTTGTTTCACTCCAAGTCAGCTCTTCTGCAGTTTTGTTTGAGCAGGGATATCCTCTGTCAATAACATGTAAATATCATATATGGACAATTTGTTCTTAATTCAAAATGCCGATGTCTGGTTATGCCACAAACTTGTCCTGTTTTGTCAAGAAAGATGGTAGAATTGTAAAGGGTGTTATCTGCATGTAGCAAAGTAGACAAAATTATTTACTTGCTACATAACCGCGTCAATGTTTCTGCTAACTCAACCGACTGAGCTGCGACACCCAGATGTCGACACTAAGTAGTCCTTACAGTTACACATCAGCCAAGTGATTCTCAGATGGTTGATCTTTAGTGGTTCTCCTTATGTTCTAGATATTCCTTATTTCTGTGCAGTTCCCTCTGCTTTCCACGAGTACCATTCTAGGAAGGCTGATTAAGTACCAGTTAACGTGGGCATGAGTCCCTACCATAGGAGGCGCCTCTGATGCTGCCCACCTCTCTCAGCCAACAGAGTGCCGCCGCCGCGAGCTTCTCCCCGATTAACCTGAGTCCGACGCCTTGTGCCCTGCCTCGCCCTAGCAGGCCAGCACCGGTGCCGCCTCTCCAACCTCCGAGCAGCGCTGCCCATCCACACCGTGCCATGGCGCCGCCGGTCTCCCCACCTCCGTATCGAGCCCTGGAGTTCCCCACCGCCAGCACGTCGTCGCCTGCCTCTCCCCAACACCTCCCGAGCCCATCGTTCTCGACCACCAGCAGCTCGGCCAGCGACCATGACCCTATCGACCTCCACTGTCCCTAGTCGCCCACTCGTGTGCTTCCACCGCCGGCTACCCCACCTAGTGGCGCTCCTTTCTCTCCCCGACCCGTATCCGACTCTCCCTCGACAGGGCGGCCACCTCTAGAACTATGAGATGGTATGTTTAGGCGGTGGCAGAGGCTGTTATTCCTTCAAACTATAAGGGGAAAACCATTAAATTAATGGCAGATGGAAAAATTTGTAGCACGATGAACGACCCCAATCTTTTTAATAGTATAGATATTTTCTTCTACTTCACATCTCAAATTCATTCTAGTTGTTCTTCCACTTAACTGATAATTCATTTTTTTTGGAAATATATGTCTACCTAGCTAATGCTCTAGTGAATTCTGCAAGTTCCTGCATCTAGAGTTGTTGTCAGGTTGTCTCACGGGCTGGTCCATGTAGGATGTCTTGATCAAGGAAAACATCAAAGATTCACTAGCTTATGCCTGTAGTTTCATGCCTGAAATATACTAATCTGCTTCTTCCTTCTTCTGTTGTATAAGTGGAAATTTCCAAAATGCAACTGTCAAGTGGAAACTTCCAAATCATGCTTAATTTTCTATGCAAAAGGAAAAACCTATGTGCTTTGCATTGTTGGCCTAGAAGCAATGCAACGCTAGCGTAATCCTTATGTGAGAGCGAGTACCTAATGCCGTAGAAGGATGAAGGAGAGGGCAGGAGCAACGCCAGTAGTCCTCAACAGAGTAACCCATAACTTTTGCTATATGTTGGCCAGAAGATGCATTTGATATAAGTAAGGGGTAAGATATGTTGTCAAATCTATGTGCTATATAGAGAGCAGGAAAATACTGTTTCAATTTTTGTGTTACCAATATTATTTACTTGTACCGTCATGATCATTAGCTTACAGAAACACATCACATTTGTATGCTTCTTAGCAAAATATGTCTCTTTTGAGTATAGAGTCACAACTCGTGATCCTCGAGTTAACACTTGTTTGCTTTTTGTTACATCTAGGTTGTTTTTGATATGGCGTGTCGCAAGTGTCAGGCGTTGCGGTAGAAAGGTTCGTCTAGCAAGAAATTCTCTCACGACACGGCGGCAAACTGGGTGGAGGCGGCCCAACGACATGGAGGAAAATGACGGCGGCAAAACTAGAAGGAAAACGAAGGTGGCGCACTCCTCCATCCTGTGCCCCAGAGGGTGTTTGACGACCCAGATACGCACGGCGGCTGCACAACTGCCCAAAGTCACAGGTGGCGACGCGAGCCAGAGGCAGGCAAGCCAAGGATTCATCAGCTGATACATCGACCACACGAACCGGATTAACCTGATGTATAAATCCAGGACTCGTCACTTTACCGACCTGATTTTTCCCTTTTATCTTGTTCTTTTCTACCTGGCTTCTTTCTAGGTTTTGTTCTCCCTATCTGATTATCAATGCTGAGCCGTCAGTGTTTTTGAAGGCTATGCTTGTGTTGTTGGAAGTCTCTTACTCTTGATATACTGCCAAACTGAACGATATACTATCGATGATGAATCATTAGTTTCTATAATACTCTATTTGGTGTACTGCAATACAAGAATTTGACACACAGGGTTTAAACGAACGATCGCTATGATGACAGAAATCTGTTAGTGACAGTGGTTATTCCACGAGGGGATTAGGGTGACAGGGCCGGGGTCACCCAATCTCTCGGTGGATTACATCCCGTAGGGGATTAAATCTCCACAAACCGAACAAGCCCTACAAAAACACTCAGTTGTATAATCGCTTTTTTATTTACTCTGTAAGGGACGCGCGTATTTATTAACAATCCGATTGACTAAATAATAGTTCTACATATCACTGATTTAATTTTACGGCTTATGAAATAGCCTTCAAAGGTAAAAGTGGAAAACCGTAAGAAGTAAAATTTGTCACGCGTCTTCAATTTTCAACCGAAAGAAGTCACATGGACTGTGTTCGTGGAACGACCGAACGAGTCAATCTCGGTTTACTTACATTTGGTTTAAGGATGGCAATGAGCAGGGTATGAAGAGGGTAGAGCAATACCATACCCATACCCGTGTAGTCAATGGGTACAAAAGTTTACCCATATCCATATCCATCCGCATATCCGTCGGGTACTTATACCCATTGGATACCCGGTGGGTAGATCCAATAGTACACACATTATTCACAATTTTTCGTTCATCAATAACACATATTTAAAAAGACAATTATCTCTACTTAATAATAGGTAGACGAGTACATGAAAGTATCGAAGTTTAGTATTCGTAATCACATATTTGTCCCTAGACTTCTTGGACGCATAGGTTCACATTTTACAGATAAGTTTGTCATGTCAGTTTAAATAGGCAGAGTATGAATATACCAATGGACAGCCCGTCTCCAGGATTTGGGGACCTGGTGCGACTTACAAAATGAATCCTAATTTTTGTTCAACTCAATGACTAGTAAAACAAAATCAGAGATTAACAAAACAACTCAAACAATTTAACGCGAATACATGAGTTGTAGTGGCCATACCTTGACACGTAATCACCGAACGGGAGGATCGTGAGGCCAATGACAAAGCTAGGGCTAGCAAGGAAAAGGGTCAAGGAGCAGCGTACACGCTCAGTTCAAACAACCAGTCAATAGATTTGGTCTATCTGCTGCTTCCCGTATGTACTAGCCTGTTAGAGTTCAGTTCAGACAATCACTTAATCAGACTTCATCAAATTTTGGAAGAAAGAAGCAGAATCACCGGATCAAACATTAGAGATTTAGAGCAGGTCAGCAGGGTTCATACTATGTATCTCGATTGATCTGTTGCTTCCCAGGCCCGGCTCCTCGATCGATCTGCCGGCAAGGAGGTCGGGCCCATCGATCGATTTGCGGCAAGGAGCGAGGGAGACGGAGGATAAGGTACACCAATCTCGATCAAGGGGCACGCCGGCTCGACACGAGCGAACACCTAGGCAGAACGTGGGCGTCATCTTGTCGATCGTGATCGGGAAACTGATGGATCGCTGATCACAAGATCATTGGCTGAACGAGCGTCGAGTGAGATAGGCCGCACGAGTAAAGAAAAAAGTATGAGGCTACAGGTAATTGGGGGCCTATGAAATTTGGGGGCTATGTTCGGTTGCTCACTTCGAACATGCCCATCGACGAGCCTGACAATGGATACAAGTCTATACCCGTGTTCGTGTCCATAATTTACGGATAAAACATGGTTATTACTCGTGGGTATAAAAGTATGCCCACACCCTACGTACCCACGGGTACCCGTATCCATGGGTAAAATTGCCATCACTAATTTGCTTCCATCAGCTAATCTAATGGAGTGTCATGTTGAGACTTGCTAATCAACGGTAAATTCCATCAGCGTAGGGAAACTTGAGAAAGTCACCAGACTGTCAATGCTCAATACCGTTCAGGCAAAACCACCGTATTAAGTATTCGTCCAATCCTCACTTGAATCTTTCTTAGCTACCGGCCGGCCCGTTGTTTTGATCCAAAATTCTGATATAGCTGACAAGTTTTCAGTTAGTTTACCTTGAATTTCAAATGCATGCAGGTATCCGTTCATGTCTTTGATCGCAGATTACAGACTAGGGCCGTAGTTAAGATCAGCACGACAGATTAGACGTGACCAGGACTGATACAGTTAATCTTAATACTACGAAGGTCGCTGGTCAATTATACGTGGCCAGGACTAATTAATTTCGATCGATCGGTCTTTGTATAATACACACCACGGAGGATTGGCGTTTTGATTATAGGTTATCATATTGACGTAGAGTTACTTTATGACCTCCTTTCTATCTAGATGATTGATACATGTATCAATCATGTGTGATTCATGATATAATCCTTTGTAATATTTTAACTAAAATAAATTTAATAAAAAGTGTATGCATCTACCGATACAAAGACCGGGACTAAGTCTCCATTTTAAAAAAAAAAACACAACGAAGGACTAATTTACTGGTATTACTCAGCCAATAGTAATTGATGAACCATCGATCGTCATGTCGGTGATGATACATAGAAGCCCTATTTTTCTTATTTTTTAATTAATCGGCATACCGCTTTAGAACGGATCTGTTTCATTTTATTAAGGAAGAGAGTTCTACAAACTCCTTTCTGAGTAATAAAGTTCCCTTTTGCCTAAAAAAGACTACAAAACGCACATCACGAAGGTTTTCGCGCGTGCTTGGGTGTTTTGTTTTACAAACTACTGTACCTCAATTGAGCAAAGACAATAAGATCCAAAATAGTCGGTGATCGGCGTGGGACGTTCACGGCAGCGGCGACGACACGCATGAGGGAAAGGGCCCTAGCGACACGGGCGAGGGAGAGTGCGGCGGTGATGCGGGCAAGCGAGGGCGCCGACGAAGGAGACGGGGTGAGAGTGATATGCGGGCGAGTAAGCTCTTCGTGCAAGAAAGATGACTGACGCGAGCTAGATGCAAAAATGAAAACACATCAAATTTTGTAATGCGGAGACTTCTCGTGCTTTTTCATGCCCCCCACCACTGGATGGTGGGCCACGTTTTGTCCCCAATTCCACGCGCTCACAGTTGTGTGCGACCGCGCTTTTGGTAAGAGGCGGTTGGAGCGAAATATGCACTCTGCACCCAATGGGTCACGAGGTCCAGTCATGGTCGACTTGGCATCGGAAAACCTCGCCGTTCTCGGGTTCTCGCGGACGAGATCCGAGATGGTAGCAGAAACCCTTGCGGCGACTACGGGTTCTCATGATAGGATCGTGCGGTGGGTACCATTCATGCGGGAGAAAAACTCTCACATACGATGTACATATGCGAGGATTCGGCTAAACATTAATCATGAATAAGAAAATATGAATAATAATCACTTTATTATTGCCTCTAGGACATATTAATAGATTGAGAGGTTGCTTAGCATCTGCGACAACACTTGATGGGCACAACAGGATGTTCCCAGTGACATTAGGATTGTTTGAGATAGAAACAGAGGAAAGTTATCACTGGTTTTTTAGGCGCCTAAAGAGATCAATAGGTAACATGGATCCATTGGCTTTAAGCACTGATGCATGAGAAGGGTTGATGAATGTAGTCAAAGAAGTACTCCCATGTGCTCAAGGTAGAAAATGGCATGCCCATTTGATGCTCAACTTCTTTAGGCACTACGATGGCAACAAATTTTTTATACGTGGTCTGCTGCTAGGGCTTAGAAGCCTCGGACCTACAAATATTTCGTGGACAAGATTTTTGATGAGTTCCCTGACTTTAAGGTGTACTTGGCAACACACTGTAGTTAGTTATGGACGAGGAGTGCATTTGATCCTTCCATCAACAACAACCTTGCTAAAACCATGAGCAACTCGGTGAAAGACACAAAAGACCAGCATGTGTTGGAGATATGCCAAGAGGCAATAATAAAATGGTTATTATTATATTTTTGTGTTTATGATAAACAGTTACATCTCATGCTATAATTGTATTAACCAGAAACATTATACTTGTGTGTTTTGTAAACATAAAAGAGTCCCTAGTAATTCTCTTGTTAAACTAGCTTGTTGATTAATAGATAATCATGATTTTTTGATCATAGACATTGGATGTTATTAATAACAAGATCATATCATTAGGAGAATGATGTGATGGACACACACCCATAGTAAGCGTAGCATAAGATCAAGGTCATTAAGTTCGTTTTGCTACAAGATTTCAGATACATAGTAACCTAATCCTTCGACCATGATATCATGTTAATCACCATCACCAGATGAGTACTTTGATGACATAAAACACCACTTCTGTAACTCGGTGGTTATAAAGGTGGCATTGGGTATCTAAAAGTATATGTTGAAGAAAATGGATCGAGAGTGGGATTTGTCCATCCATATGACGGATAGATATACTCTGGGCCCTCTCGGTGGAATGTTATCCAATTGGCTTGCAAGCATGTGACTAGGTCACAAGGGATGTCATATCACGGAACAAGTAAAGAGTACTTATCGATAATGAGGTTGAACTAGGTATGGAGATACCGACGATCGAACCTCGGATAGTATCACGGGACAAAGGGAGTCAGTATCGTATGTAAATGGTTCATTCGATCACGAAGTAATCATTGAAATATGTGGGAGCCATATGGATTTCCAGATCCCTCTATTGGTTATTGACCGGAGAGGTGTCTTGATCATGTCTACATAGTTCGCGAACCGTAGGGAGACACGCTTAAGGAATCAATGTTGTTTAAGTAGATATGGAATATGAGTTGGAGACCGAATGTTGTTCAGAGTCTCGGATTGGATTCAGGACATCACGAGGAGATCCAGAATGGTCCGGAGAATAGGATTCATATAAGGAAAGTAGTTTTCTGGGGCTTTGAAAAGTTTGAATGTTTTGACCGGATATTTCTAGAATGTTCTAGAGGAACCACCACCCCGGGAAGGGTCACTTGGGATGCGACATGCCATAGGGGCTAGCCACACCTAGCCCAAGGGAAACTCATCCAAGCACTAGTTTGAAAAGTAATATCCTAGTTTGAAAAGTCAAATCCTAGTTTGGGAAGGAAAGGGAAAACTTGAAAGGCAAGTTTCCACCTCTCCCCTTGCTATCCGAGTTGGGGAGGGACTCTTCCCTTGCTAGCCGAGTTGGGGGGACACGGCTAGCAAGGGATGATGGAGCTGGTGGACGACAACCATGAAACGGCGCCATTGACCTTGACGCTATGCCGGTGATGATGGAGATCGGAAGCACAAGAAGAAAGGCCATATCATATCACATATTGTGAATTGCATGTGATGTTAATCCTTGATGCATCTTGTATTGCTTAGTTAACGACGGTAGCATTATAAGATGATCCCTCATGCACATAAATTTCAAGTTTTAAAGTGTTCATCCTTAGTAAGCACCGTTGCTAAAGCTTGTTGTTTCGAAGCACCACGTGATGATCGGGTGTGTTAGATTGTGCAAGTGTATACAACGTGAGCAAGCCAGATTTGCTCATGCGGAAGCTAAGGTTTGATCTTGACGAGCCTAGCATGTACATACATGGTCTCGGAACACGGATTACCGAAAGGTAAAGCATGAGTCATATAGTAGATATGATGAACATGTCGATTATTCGCCATTGAAGCTACATCAACTCTCGTGATGATCGGTTTTGATGTGGTGGATTTGGTTCCGGTGATCACTAAAACAATGTGAGGGATATTGTTTTGAGTAGGAGTTCACCTAGATTAATTTAACTATTAATTAGAACTCAATTTGTCATAAACTTAGTCTAAACTATTGCAAATATGTTGTAGATCAATGGCGGCCCCTACCATCAATTTTAATGCGTTCCTAGAGAAAGAAAAGTTGAAAAAAATGGAAGCAACTTCGCGGATTGGTTCCGCAATTTGAGGATTGTCCTCAATGCTGGTAATTTGACATATGTGTTGGATGCACCACTAGGTGACCCGCCTGCAGCTGATGCTACCGATGAAGTAAAGAATGTTTACCTCACTCGGAAGAATCAGTACTCCACAGTTCAGTGTGCTATCTTGTATGGTTTGGAATCGGAGCTTCAGAAAAGGTTTGAGAACCATGACCCACATGATATTGTCCGTGAACTCAAAATGATATTTGAGGCTCACGCGGCAGTTGAGAGTTATGAGGCTTCTAAAAAGTTCTTTAACTGCAAGATGGAAGAGGACAACTCCGTTAGTGAGCATGTGCTTAAGATGTCTGGGCACGCAAACAAACTCCAAAGTATGGGTATAGTGATTCCGAATGCTTTGGGGATTTACCGTGTCCTCCAATCACTGCCACCAAGTTACAAGAACTTTGTGATGAACTACAATATGCAAAACATGAACAAGATGTTGCCAGAACTCTTCTCCATGTTGAAATCTGCAGAAGTGGAGATCAAGAAAGAGCATCAAGTGTTGTTGGTCAATAAGACCACCAAATTCAAGAAAGGCAAGTCCAAGCAAAAGGGAAACTTCAAGAAGGGTGGTAAGAAAGTTGCCGCACCGGTGAAGAAGACCAAGGCTGGACCTAAGCACAATCTTGAGTGCTTTCTTGCAAGGGAGAGGTCCTTTGGAAGAGGAATTGCCCAAAGTACTTGGCGGATTTGAAGAACGGCAACATCAAGAAGAAAGGTATATCCGATATACATGTTATTGATGTGTATCTGAAGGGAATATGCCCGAGAGGCAATAATAAAGTGGTTATTATCGTATTCCTTATTTATGATAAATGTTTATTTTACATGCTATAATTGTATTAATACGGAAACGTTAATACATGTGTGTTTAATAAACAAAAAGGAAGTTCCTAGTTATTCCTCTCTTATAAACTAGCTCGTTGATTAACATGATGATCAAAGTTTCCTGATCATGGACGTTGGATGTTGTTAATAACGAGATCACAACATTAGTGTAATGATGTGATGAACATTCATCTGAAGTATAGCATTACGATCAAAGTCATTGAGTTTATATTGCTATAACAACTTACGAAGTGATCCTAATCCTTAGACCATGAGATCATGTCAATCACTAACACCGGAAGAGTTTCTCGATGACATCAAACGTCACACCGTAACTGGGTGATTATAAAGATGGCTTCAGAACTACTAAAGTGTTATGTTGAGACCCATGGATCGAGAGTGGAATTTGTTCATCCCGATGACGGATAGATATGCTCTGGGCCCTCTCGGTGATATCACATTGATTAGCTTGCAAGCAAGTGATTTGATCACTAGAATGTTATATCACGGGAACGAGAAAAGTACATGTCGATGCGAGATCAAACTAGGTATGGAGATACCGATGATCGAATCTCGGACATGTAATATATCGTGAAACAAAAGGATTAAGATACTAGCGTAAAAGGTTCACACGATCACAGAAGTCATCGTTGAATGTGTGGGAGTCAGTACGGATCTCCAGGTCCCGCTGCTGATTATTGATCGGAGAGGGGTCTCGATCATGTCTGCATTATTCGCGAACCATAGGATGACACACTTAAGGGATACCGACACCATTCGGAGCAAATGATATGCCAGAGAAAGAAAAAGGAAAGCGCAGGAATTTATTTCACTAGACACCGAAACTGTTTCGGTTGAAATTGCTGAAACTGGTTCTGCATGTGAAATTGAAATGTCGTAAGGGGTTTTATGTGAATGTTTGTTAATGAAAGTAATTAAAAAAATTCTGAATAAATAAATAAAAGAGTTTTATTTAAATGAGAGGTTGCATTAAATTTGGTGGAAATTTAATGCATGTGAGTGGATTTTTGAGTGGAGGCTTTTTAATGGGAGTGGAGGCTTTTCATTTTGAGTGGGAGCTCCACCCACATGAATGTGGAAGAGGTGGGGGCAGCCCCATGGCTGGGCGCCATGCCCCTTGGGTGCCCCACTCTCCCCTATAAAAGCCCCCCTCTCCTCCTCTCAAAGCACACCTCCTCGCGAAGGATCTCTCTCCCCCTTTAGAATTTCCCCATGGTCTTGGATCAGCGAGATACATGTTCCCGGTGGCTTTTTCTGGAAGGATTTGTTGCTTCCGCTGCTTCGCTGGAGCGAGGGCGCGGAGGTTTTCAGGGTACCCGTACGTGTGTGCGATCACGGATGCACCACTGCTTTGAGGTGCTGGACTTGATCGTGCTGGACCAGCTCGACCAGATGGACTTCATCACGATCTTGAGATCGGCAAGCGTTTGTCTACATCATCCACGAGTACAACCTCGTTAACGCTATTCGGTCTTCTAGGGTATGTATTGTATGGATGTATATCCACCCGTTGCTTGTATCTAGTAGATAGATCTTGGTACATAGATGTTCCCATCGTAGGAAATTTTTTGTTTTCTATGCTGCGAACCCTACAGTGGTATCAGAGCCGGATTTATGCGTATATGCTTTGCACGGGTAGTACACATATGAGTATGTGGGCGATGATGATCATTTTATTGCTTTTTAGTTGTACTTTGGATATTGGTGGCATAGTGGGATGAAGCGGCCCGGACAAACTTTACATGTCATCGCACATGAGACCTGTTCCACGCTTGACATGCAACTAGTTTGCATAAGTGGCTAGCGGGTGTCTGTCTCTCCTACTATAGTCAATATCTAATTTGCAACGAGTTGTCAACAATTTGGTTATCCTCGTTGTGGTTCATGTTCGTAGGTAAGAACGGTTCTATCTTCGAAAGCCCTAAGCCACGTAAAACTTGCAATGGACAAATTAGAGGCGTCTAGTTTAGATTGTCGCTGGGCTAGTGTTATGATATGGTGATGTTGTAAGTAGAAGTCTGAGATGATACTCTTACAACACACATAGCGTGTAAGTTCCATAGATCTTGGCCTTACACATAAAGGTATGATAGTGATCATACCACCGTGCACATGATGGAGATCATATGCGGGAACCATATCATTTCACTTACAAACATGTGATGTTTGATTGCATCTTATATTGCTTGTTTGGCGTTTTATTAGCATAATAAGATGATCCCTCATTTTAAATATCAAGATAAGAATGTGTTCTTCCTTAAGTATGCACCGACAATGTTTCGTCGCTTCAAGGCATCACGTGATGATCGGGTGTACTTGAATCCACGAGCATATCTCGGGTGTAAGACAGTTACACACGTGAATACTAAGGTTCTTACTTGGCGAGCCTAGCATGTACAGACATGGCCTCGGAACACGGACCGAAAGGTTAAGCATGAGTCATATGTTTTGATATGATGCCCATTTGATGCTCGCCTTTGAAGCTACGCCGACTCACGTGATGATCGGACTTGGTGTAGTGGATTTGATTCATGTAATCACCAAAAAGACACGAGGGATGTCGTTTTTGAGTGGGAGTTCATTTCTAATTTGGATTAGTAGAACTCAATTTATCATAAATTAAATCAAAGTGAATTTGCATAATTTGTTGTAGTCATTGGCATTCGTTCACCACCTTATGCATAGTTGAAATTGAGATAATAGAACTATAGAATTCTGGATATATATACTTTACGAACTGGTATCGTATTGTGTTGAGTGTCAATCTAAAGTTTAAAGTCCTATTGCAAACTTTCAGCAAACTCTATTTACTCTGTGAAATTTAATAGTTAGTATTAAATCGAGAGTAACAATTCCAGTGTTAGTATCTTAAGTATCATGTTTGCCTCCATGATTCTTGATTCTTTTAATCAAGTTTACCTAGGAGCTGAAAGAATTGTTTCAGAAACCATCATGTGTGGCAGATATAACGATATCTGAAACAATGTTTTGGCTGCAATATGATAGAGTATAATATATGTTCTCATATTGGATGACAATTTACGAAGGTTGGAGATGCTAGACATCCTAATCATCCAAAAGGGTTTTGGAAAGTAATGTTATACTCACGATTCGCCTTTATAAGCTATAGTAGCTTGATCATGAAAGTCGTCATGATAAGGATGAATAGAATATGTATGTAAAGTGTTTACTACACTAAAAGATTACTAAAGAATGGATTTTGAAAGAATACCGATCATTTTGATGATGGTGATCTACTTCAAGTGCAAGTCCAAAGGTATTATTATTTGAATATACACGCTTTGGACTATGTGTCATGTATATGGCGCCACTTTTGATGTTGATAGATTCTTTTAAAAAGGAAAAGGAAATGCTGAAAGAGAATCTATAAAAATATGTTTGGCAGAAAAGAAAAGATTGGAAATATCCAATTTAGGTATATATATGATATACATGTTATGGTTGTATTCTTTGCTTGTTAAACAATGTGGTTCTTGGGTATTGGATACCGAATTGGTTGGTATGAAATTTCATACGGAATGACGCAATTCATGAACCACAATGGCCTAAGTAACTAGCAAGAGAATATGTGATGACGTTCATCGAAAAAACAAACTGTTGTTTTTATTTCTCGTTGACATCAAAGCTTGACTTCAAGATTTGTTTTAATAATTGTTATTTAAATCAGGTATTATGAGAACAAAGGTTGTTCAAATAATTACCATATTCCATATTAGATGGATGATTTACAAATCTATTTGGAGAGATCACATCCATAAAACCTAATGCTAAAATGTCGCAAGACAAATGATTGAAAGATCACTTACGAAGTGACATCGCCGTTTAAATTATATTGGAAAGAAAACATGAAGAATCTCCATATTCATGGATTTTTGGAGTCTTTGATTTGATCAAGTGACGCTTGTGAGACTTTCCTCGGGATAATTAAAAACTTCGTTCAAAGGCCAAAGAAGAACGAACGACTAAAATATTGGAATTTATACATATCGATGTATGTAGTCCATTATTTATAGTCGTAAGCGATGGGTTTCAACTTCATATACTTTCTCTGGAAATTTGAGTGAATGTTCACTTAATGAGAATGAAGTGTGAAATATTTGAAAATGTTCAAAGACTTTCAAGATGAAGTGAAAATCATTGTGACAAGAAAATAAATGGTTTATGATTTTATCATAAGGGATTTATTTGAGTTACAAGTGTAACAAGAAAAATAAATGAATTATGATTTATCATAAAGGGATTTATTTGAGTTGCAAGTTTAGAAAAACACCTAGATTTACATTTCCCGAAACACCATAGGAGTATGGAGTGTTTGAGATTTGTAATGAAACCTTGTTTGACATGGTTGGATCAAAGGTCTTATTTATAAAACTGCCATTATGTTTTAAAAATATTAAAGCTTTAGAGACTACCGCTTTTACACTTAAAAGAGCTCCATCTTTATCCGTTGAAATGACACCATATGAGTTATGGTTTGGGGTAAAACCCAAGTTGTCATTTCTTAAATTTTGGTATGCTAAACATAAGTAAGATGTTTACAACCGAAGTCGGATGAGCATGTCTTTGTAGGTTATTTCGAATAACAATTGGTTATTCCTTCATAACACCAAGGAAAAAAGGGTTTGTCGCTTGAAACATGAAGTTTCTTGAAGAAGGAATTTTTCATAAATGTTAAGTTGGAGGACAATAGAACTTTGATAAGGTTAACGAACCTTAGCTAAATGTGCTGAGTTGCGCAGCGCCGGAAATGGTTCCGGAGGCTGCCATAATGCTCATAGCTTATGTGCCTCAAAGGTTGTAGTCACGGAGATCTAAGTTCTTATTGAACCAAGTCGGTCGGATAAACAAATCAAATGCTGAGATTTGAGAGTAAATCATTATTGTTTGACAATGATGAACCGACTACATACAAAGAAGCGATGATGGGCCCTGACTCTGTTAAATGGCTTGAAGCCATAAAATCCGTGATAGTTCCATACACGAGAAACCAAGTTTTGAACTTGGAAGACCCTCCGGAAAGGTGTAAAAACCTATCGGTCGTATTTGGATCTATAAAGAAACAGACATGGATGTTTCACATCTATGAAATAGTCGACATGTCGTAAAGTATGTTATGACAATGTTCAAGGAGTTGACTATGACAAGATTTGATCTTTCATAGCGATATTTAGTCTGGACGGATTAAAGTAGCAACCACTACATATAATTTGGTATATGGTAGATGAATAAACAAAACAAAGTTCTTCTAATAGAATGGTTACCTAGGACGTGTACATGACACGATCCAAAGGGTTTTGTTAATTCAAAGGATGCTAAAAAGGGCATGCAAACTTCAATGGTTGAAGTAAGCATCGCGGAGTTGGAATCTTCACCATGATGAAAAAGGAGTTTTTCATCAGGAGACGATGAAGATGCTTGCATTTGCAAGAAATTAAGTGGGAGCGCTAAGACATATTTCTAATACATTTTGTGGAGGACATCTTGTTCATTAGAAATGATGTATCTTTTATTGACAAAGGTTAAGAATTTCATTTCGATGAAATACTTAGGAAAAACCCGAATATTTAGCATGAATGTCTATAGTGGATAGACTGTGACGCTAATATGGTTGTGCCAAACATACATATATGAGATATTGAAGGAGTTCAATATAGAAACAACAAGAAACGGTTCTTGTCGCATGGAAAGGAATTGAATCAAGATTCAAGTGTATCGACACTTGATAAGTGAAACAAGATTCAAGTGCTTTGACACTTGATGAGTGAAATCACGAGAATGTTTTGATCAATCATACCATGATATGTACACATCCAGATATGTCCTATGCTCTAAGTGTTATGAGCATATGCCAGAATGAATCATAAAATGTTCATTGGACAATAGTAAGGATATTTTTATGATCTTTTGGAAGAACTAAGAATATATTTGTGTAGAGGTGACAAACAATTACAAATAGTTCATTGTAAAGCGTTACATTGATACTAGTTTTGTCGCAAGATACAAATTAAGTTTATCTCAATTTAAACTATGAGTAGCACAATGAAATGGAAAGGTGTTTTCATGATGGATTTGGATGTATTCCAAAGTTAAGACGTTGTGACGAATACTACAACAAAAGGCTAAGTATATGACTGCTATAGTAGCAGCAAAGGAGGGAATTTGTGTGAAGTAGTTTGAAATCAAACTAAGGTGTGGTTCGCAACGGGCTAACACTAAAGATATATTGTATGACAATAGTATCAAAATGGTTTAACCCCAAGGAACTAAAGGTCTCACCGAAAGACCAAATTTATACAATGCCATCTCATTGGAGAATGAGTGATGCGTGGAGACGCAAAGATATGCAAATACACACGGACCTGAAAGCATCAGATCCGTAGATTATGTTAACCACTTGCAGTTGCGTATATGGAACACCAGAAAGCCATAGGTGTTCAATACGCAAAGTTTTCAAACTAGATTATTGTCTCTAGTGCAAGTGGGAGACTGAAGGGAATATGCCCGAGAGGCAATAATAAAGTGGTTATTATCGTATTCCTTATTTATGATAAATGTTTATTTTACATGCTATAATTGTATTAATACGGAAATTTTAATACATGTGTGTTTAATAAACAAAAAGGAAGTTCCTAGTTATGCCTCTCTTATAAACTAGCTCGTTGATTAACATGATGATCAAAGTTTCCTGATCATGGACATTGGATGTTGTTAATAACGAGGTCACAACATTAGTGTAATGATGTGATGAACATTCATCCGAAGTATAGCATTACGATCAAAGTCATTGAGTTTATATTGCTATAACAACTTACGAAGTGATCCTAATCCTTAGACCATGAGATCATGTCAATCACTAACACCGGAAGAGTTTCTCGATGACATCAAACGTCACACCGTAACTGGGTGATTATAAAGATGGCTTCAGAACTACTAAAGTGTTATGTTGAGACCCATGGATCGAGAGTGGAATTTGTTCATCCCGATGACGGATAGATATGCTCTGGGCCCTCTCGGTGATATCACATTGATTAGCTTGCAAGCAAGTGATTTGATCACTAGAATGTTATATCACGGGAACGAGAAAAGAGTACATGTCGGTAACGAGATCAAACTAGGTATGGAGATACCGATGATCGAATCTCAGACATGTAATATATCGTGAAACAAAGGGATTAAGATACTAGCGTAAAAGGTTCACACGATCACAGAAGTCATCGTTGAATGTGTGGGAGTCAGTACGGATCTCCAGGTCCCGCTGCTGATTATTGATCGGAGAGGGGTCTCGATCATGTCTGCATTATTCGCGAACCATAGGGTGACACACTTAAGGGATACCGACACTATTCGGAGCAAATGATATGCTAGAGAAAGAAAAAAGCACAGAATTTATTTCACTAGACAAAAGCTTTGGTTGAAATTGCTGAAACTGTTCGCATGTTAAATTGAAATGTTGTAAGGGGTTTTATGTGAATGTTTGTTAATTAAAGTAATTAACAAAATTCTGAATAAATAAATAAAAGAGTTTTATTTAAATGAGAGCTTGCATTAAATTTGGTGGAAATTTAATGCATGTGAGTGGATTTTTGAGTGGAGGCTTTTTAATGGGAGTGGAGGCTTTTCATTTTGAGTGGGAGATCCACCCACATGAATGTGGAAGAGGTGGGGGCAGCCCCATGGCTGGGCACCATGCCCCTTGGGTGCCCCCCTCTCCCCTATAAAAGGCCCCCCTCTCCTCCTCTCAAAGCACACCTCCCCGCGAAGGATCTCTCTCCCCCTTTAGAATTTCCCCATGGTCTCGGATCAGCGAGATACATGTTCCCGGTGGCTTTTTCTGGAAGGATTTGTTGCTTCCGCTGCTTCGCTGGAGCGAGGGCGTGGATGTTTTCAGGGTACCCGTACGTGTGTACGATCACGGATGCACCACTGCTTTGAGGTGCTGGACTTGATCGTGCTGGACCGGCTGGACCAGATGGACTTCATCACGATCTTGAGATCGGCAAGCATTCGTCTACATCATCCACGAGTACAACCTTGTTAACGCTATTCGGTATTCTAGGGCATGTATTCTATGGATGTATATCCACCCGTTGCTTGTATCTAGTAGATAGATCTTGGTACATAGATGTTCCCATCGTAGGAATTTTTTTTGTTTTCTATGCTGCGAACCCTACAGTGGTATCAGAGCCGGATTTATGCGTAGTTGCTTTGAACGGGTAGTACACATATGAGTATGTGGGCGATGATGATCATTTTATTGCTTCTTAGTTGTACTTTGGATATTGGTGGCATAGTGGGATGAAGCGGCCCGGACAAACTTTACATGTCCTCGCACATGAGACCTGTTCCACGCTTGACATGCAACTAGTTTGCATAAGTGGCTAGCGGGTGTCTGTCTCTCCTACTATAGTCAATATCTAATTTGCAACGAGTTGTCAACAATTTGGTTATCCTCGTTGTGGTTCATGTTCGTAGGTAAGAACGGTTCTATCTTCGAAAGCCCTAAGCGACGTAAAACTTGCAATGGACAAATTAGAGGCGTCTAGTTTATATTGTTGCTGGGCTAGTGTTATGATATGGTGATGTTGTAAGTAGAAGTATGAGATGACACTCTTACAACACACATAGCGTGTAAGTTCCATAGACCTTGGCCTTACACATAAAGGTATGATAGTGATCACACCACCGTGCACATGATGGAGATCATATGCGGGAACCATATCATTTCACTTACAAACATGTGATGTTTGATTGCATCTTATATTGCTTGTTTGGCGTTTTATTAGCATAATAAGATGATCCCTCATTTTAAATATCAAGATAAGAATGTGTTCTTCCTTAAGTATGCACCGACAATGTTTCGTCGCTTCAAGGCATCACGTGATGATCGGGTGTACTTGAATCCACGAGCATATCTCGGGTGTAAGACAGTTACACACGTGAATACTAAGGTTCTTACTTGGCGAGCCTAGCATGTACAGACATGGCCTCGGAACACGGACCGAAAGGTTAAGCATGAGTCATATGTTTTGGTATGATGCCCATTTGATGCTCGCCTTTGAAGCTACGCCGACTCACGTGATGATCGGACTTGGTGTAGTGGATTTGATTCATGTAATCACCAAAAAGACACGAGGGATGTCGTTTTTGAGTGGGAGTTCATTTCTAATTTGGATTAGTAGAACTCAATTTATCATAAATTAAATCAAAGTGAATTTGCATAATTTGTTGTAGTCATTGGCATTCGTTCACCACCTTATGCATAGTTGTAATTGAGATAATAGAACTATAGAATTCTGGATATATATACTTTACGAACTGGTATCGTATTGTGTTGAGTGTCAATCTAAAGTTTAAAGTCCTATTGCAAACTTTCAGCAAACTCTATTTACTCCGTGAAATTTAATAGTTAGTATTAAATCGAGAGTAACAATTCCAGTGTTAGTATCTTAAGTATCATGTTTGCCTCCATGATTCTTGATTGTTTTAATCAAGTTTATCTAGGAGCTGAAAGAATTGTTTCAGAAACCATCATGTGTGGCAGATATAACGATATCTGAAACAATGTTTTGGTTGCAATATGATAGAGTATAATATATGTTGTAAGGGGTTTTATGTGAATGTTTGTTAATTAAAGTAATTAACAAAATTCTGAATAAATAAATAAAAGAGTTTTATTTAAATGAGAGCTTTCATTAAATTTGGTGGAAATTTAATGCATGTGAGTGGATTTTTGAGTGGAGGCTTTTTAATGGGAGTGGAGGCTTTTCATTTTGAGTGGGAGCTCCACCCACATGAATGTGGAAGAGGTGGGGGCAGCCCCATTGCTGGGCGCCATGCCCCTTGGGTGCCCCCCTCTCCCCTATAAAAGGCCCCCCTCTCCTCCTCTCAAAGCACACCTCCTCGCAAAGGATCTCTCTCCCCCCTTTAGAATTTCCCCATGGTCTCGGATCAGCGAGATACATGTTCCCGGTGGCTTTTTCTGGAAGGATTTGTTGCTTCCGCTGCTTCGCTGGAGCGAGGGCGCGGAGGTTTTCGGGGTACCCGTACGTGTGTGCGATCACGGATGCACCACTACTTTGAGGTGCTGGACTTGATCGTGCTGGACCGGCTGGACCAGATGGACTTCATCACGATCTTGAGATCGGCAAGCGTTCGTCTACATCATCCACGAGTACAACCTCGTTAACGCTATTCGGTCTTCTAGGGTATGTATTCTATGGATGTATATCCACCCGTTGCTTGTATCTAGTAGATAGATCTTGGTACATAGATGTTCCTATCGTAGGAATTTTTTTGTTTTCTATGCTGCGAACCCTACAGTATCTCACTAGTACTCGTAGTAGTGCCTGGGTATTTGATACTGGTTCGGTTGCTCATATTTGTAACTCGAAACAAGTACTGTAGAATAAACGGATGCTAGCGAAGAACGAGGTGACGATGCGCATTGGAAATGGATCAAGGGTTGATGTGATCGCGGTCGGCACGCTACCTCTTCATCTACCATCGGGATTAGTTTTACACTTAAGTAATTGTTATTTGGTGCTTGCGTTGAGCATGAACATTATATCGGGATCATGTTTATTGCGAGACGGTTACTTTTTTAAGTCCGAGAATAATGGTTGTTCGATTTATATGAGTAATATGTTTTATGCACATGCACCTTTGATAGATGGTCTATTCTTATTGAATCTCGATAGTGGAAATACACATATTAATAACATTGAAGCTAAACGTTTGAAATTGTGCGATAAATCGACCTATATGTGGCACTGTCGTCTTGGTCACATTGGAGTGAAGCGTATGAAGAAACTCCATTCCGATGGACTTCTTGAATCACTTGATTTCAAATCACTTGAAAGATGCGAAGCATGTCTGATGGGTAAAATGACTAAGACACCATTTTCTGGTATGATGGAGCGAGCTACGGAATTGATGGAAATCATACATACCAATGTATGTGGTCCAATGAGTGTAGCATCGCGCGGTGGTTATCGTTATGTTCTTACCTTCACGGATGACTTGAGTAGATATGGGTATATCTGTAAGTCCGAAACTTTCGAGAAGCTTAAGGAATTTTAAAGTGAGGTGGAGAATCAACGTAACAAGAAGATTAAATTTCTACGTTCTGATCGTGGAGGTGAATATCTAAGTTACGAGTTTGGCGAGCATTTAAAGAAGTGCGGAATACTTTCACAATTGACACCGCCGGGAACACCACAGCGTAATGGTGTGTCCGAACGTCGTAATCGAAATATCTAAGATATGGTTCGTTCTATGATGTCACTTACATATTTACCGCTATCATTTTGGGGTTATGCATTAGAAACAGCCGCATTCACTTTAAATAGGGCACCATCTAAATCCATTGAAATGACACCGTATGAATTATGGTTTGGGAAGAAACCTAGATTGTCGTTCCTTAAAGTCTGGGGTTGCGAAGCCTATGTAAAGAAGTTACAACCGGACAAGCTTGAACCCAAAGCGGAAAAATGCGTCTTCATAGGATACCCGAAGGAAACTATTGGGTATACCTTCTATCATAGACCCGAGGGAAAAATCTTTTTTGCCAAAAATGGATCCTTTCTAGAGAAGGAATTTCTCTTGAAAGAAGTGACTGGAAGGAAAGTAGAACTCGACGAGGTTGTTGAACCTTCGCTCGAACTTGCGAGTAGCACAACACCGGAAGAAGTTCCTGTGGCGCCTACACCAATAAGAGAGGAAGCTAATGATGATGATCATGAAACTTCGGTTGAAGTTGCTACAGAACCTCGCAGGTCAACGAGAACTCGTACCACCCCTGATTGGTATGATACCGTTATGAGTGTCATGTTGGTGGACAACACCGATGACCCTGCGACATATGAGGAAGCGATGATGAGCCCAGATTCTAATAAATGGCAAGATGCCATGAAATCCGAAATTGGATCCATGTACAAAAACCAAATATGGACTTTGGTGAACTTACCGGATGGCCGGAAGGCTGTCGAGAACAAATGGATTTTCAAGAAGAAAACAGATGCTGATGGTAATGTTACTGTCTATAAAGCTCGACTTGTCGCAAAAGGGTTTCGACAAATTCAAGGAGTTGACTACGATGAGACTTCCTCACCAGTAGCGAAGCTAAAGTCTGTGAGGATTATGTTAGCAATCCCTGCATATTACGATTATGAGATATGGCAGATGGATGTAAAAACGGCGTTCCTCAATGGAGACATTGATGAAGAGTTGTATATGATGCAATCCAAAGGTTTTAAAGATCCTAAAGATGCTAACAAGGTATGCAAACTTCAACGGTCCATATATGGGTTGAAGCAAGCATCCCGAAGTTGGAATCAATGTTTTGATAAGGTAATCAAAAGTTTTGGTTTTATACAAACTTATGGAGAAGCTTGTATTTATAAGAAAGTGAGTGGGAGCTCTGTAGCATTCTTAATACTATATGTAGATGACATATTGTTGATTGGGAATGATGTAGACCTTCTTAATAGTGTCAAAGAATATTTGAATAATAGTTTTTCAATGAAAGATCTTGGCGAAGCATCTTACATATTAGGCATAAAGATTTATAGAGATAGATCGAGACGCCTAATATCATTGTCACAAAGTACATATTTGGACAAAGTTCTAAAGAGGTTTGGAATGGAATATAACAAGAAAGGGTTCTTGCCCATGTTGCCCAATACGACGTTGAGTAAAACTCAAAGTCCAGCAACGGCAGAAGATAGAGAAAGGATGAGTAAGACTCCCTATGCCTCATCCATAGAATCTCTAATGTATGCCATGCTATGTAATAGACCCGACATTGCATATGCTGTTAGTTTGACTAGCAGATATCAAAGTGATCCAGGAGTGGATCATTGGACAGCGGTCAAAAACATCCTTAAGTACTTGAGAAGAACTAAGGATATGGTTCTTTCTTATGGAGGTGATGAACAGCTCGTTGTTAATGGTTACATAGATTCTAGTTGGGACACCGATCCAGATGATTCTAAATCTCAATCTGGATACGTATTTACTTTGAATGGTGGAGCAGTTAGCTGGAGGAGTGCAAAGCAAAGCGTTGTTGCGAGATCTTCAACTGAATCGGAATACATAGCTACTTCGGAGGCTTCACAAGAAGCGATATGGATGAAGGAGTTCATTACAGAGCTCGGTGTGGTTCCAAGTGCGTTGGACCCAATGTCTATCTACTGTGATAACATGGGCGCCATAGCCAATGCGCAAGAACCAAGGTCACACAAGAAGCTGAAGCACATCAAGCTGCGTTTTCACGCTATTCGAGAACATGTCCAAGATGGTGACATAAAGATTTGCAAAGTACACACAGATCTGAATGTGGTGGATCCGTTGACTAAACCTCTCCCGAGGGCAAAACATGACCAACACCAAACTGCCATGGGTGTTCGGTATAGTACCATGTAATCTAGATTAGTTGACTCTAGTGCAAGTGGGAGACTGTTGGAGATATGCCCTAGAGGCAATAATAAATGTAGTTATTATTATATATTTGTGTTTATGATAAATGTTTACATTCATGCTATAATAGTATTGACCAGAAACATTAATACTTGTGTGATTTGTAAACTAAATTAGAGTCCCTAGTAAAGCCTCTTTATAATACTAGCTTGTTGATTAATAGATGATCATGGTTTCTTGATCATGAACATTTGAGATGTTGTTAATAACAAGGTCATATTATTAGGAGAATGATATGATGGACATACTCCTATAGATAAGCGTAGGATAAAGATCAAGTCATTTTAATAGTTCAATTTCTATAAGATTTTCTAATACATAGTAACCTAATTCGTTCGACCATGAGATCATGCTTATCACCATCACCGGAAGGATGCTTTGATGACATCAAACACCACACCGTAACTGGGTGGCTATAAAGGTGGCATTGAGTGTTTGGAAAGTATGGGTTGAGACACATGGATCAAGAGTGGGATTTGTCCATCCATATGACGGATAGATATACTCTGGGCCCTTTCGGTGGAATGTCATCCAATTAGCTTGCAAGCATGTGACTAGCTCACAAGGGATCACATATCACAGGAACAAGAAAAGAGTACTTATCGGTAACGAGGTTGAATTAGGTATGCAGAGATACCGACGATCAAAACCTCGGATAAGTAAACTATCGTGAGACAAAGGGAAATTGGTATCGTATGTAAGTGGTTCATTCGATCGCAAAGAAATCGTAGAAATATGTGGGAGCCATATGAATTTCTAGAATCCTCTATTGGTTATTGATTGGAGAAGTGTCTCGATCATGTCCGCATAATTCACGAACCGTAGGGAGACACACTTAAGGATTCGATGTTGTTGAGTAGTTATGGAATGATGAGTAAGAGACTGAATGTTGTTCGGAGTCTCGGATAGGGTCCCGGATATCACGAGGAGATCCGGAATGGTCCGGAGAATAAGATTCATATAAGGAAAGTCCTGTTTCAGAGTTGGGGTATGATTCCGGTGTTTTCATCGGGAATGTTCTAGAAGGTTCCGGAAGGTCCGACACTCCAGAGGGGAAGGGTACATGAATGTGTCATGACAATGTGGAATGGTTGCATCATGTACTAGGTATCATGGCTGGGCAAAATAAAAGGGAGAAATCAAATCCTAGTTTGAAATGTCAAACACCAATTTGAAAAGTCAAACGGCAAGTTTGCTTGGTGGAGAGAGAGTAGGAAACCTACTTGGGGAGGAAGTCCTCCTCCCTCCACCAGCCGGCCAAGGAGGCCGATTTGGGGGAGGACTCCCTCCTCCCAACCGGCGCCCTCCCACCTATAAAAGAAGGTGCAGGGGTGCCCCTCTAGCCTACACCTCTCACACCCCGAAACCCTAACCCTAAGCCGCCGGCGCCACCACCCCTGCTACTGCCGCCGCCGCCACCTAGGGCACCACCAACTCGCCGAGTTGGGGTGATCCCAAACCCTAGCCGCCGTCTACACTCTCCCCTTGGTGCCTTCTAAACCCTAGATCGCCAAGGACTCTCTCATAGTCCACCATACTCCCTCTGGCTTAAGGCGAAGCCCTGCAAGATCTCCCCTCTACTTCCGGTACCACGCCGTCGTTCTGCCGGAATCGTGAGGAGAGTGCTACAACCTCCGCTGCCTGCTGGAACAAGGGAGAGGAAGGTCTTCATCGAAAGTCAACGTGTGACCGATCAAGGAAGCGCTGTCTGAATGCAGCACCGGAAGGATCGTCTACGCGATCTTGAGATCGGCAAGAGTACGACTACATCACCCACGAGAATCTGCTCTCGTTAACCGCGTTGGAATCCTCGAGGGTGAGTTCCTCTATCGACTCGTTGCTACAATCTAGTAGATAGATCTTGGCTTGTTTGTTTGCATGCAGTAGAAATTTTTTGTTTTCCATGCTATGAACCCCTACATTATTCCAAGTAGTTGTAATAGTTGCTGTTAGTGATGGACAACAATGAAGCGGCGCCATTGACCTTGACGCCACGCTAGTGATGATGGAGATGATGTTCGTGCTTTGGAGATGGAGATCAAAGGCACAATAAGAAAGGCCATATCATATCACATATTATGAATTGCATGTGATGTTAATCCTTTTTATGCATCTTGTATTGCTTAGATCGCGATGGTAGCATTATAAGATGATCCCTCTCACTAAATATCAAGTAATTCAGTGTTCGTCCTTAGTAGGCACCGTTGGTAAGACTTGTCGTTTCGAAGCATCCCATGATAGTCGGGTGTGATAGATTCTACGTGTGCATACAACGGGTGCAAGCCAGATTTGCACATGCAGATACTAAGGTTAACCTTGACGATCCTATCATGTACAGACATGGTCTCGGAACACGGAATACCAAAAGGTAAAGCATGAGTCATATGAATGATATGATGAACATGTTGATTGTTCGCCTTTGAAGCTACATCTTCTCTAAAGATCGGACTTGGTGTAGTGGATTTGATCCGTGTAATCACTAAAACAATGTGAGGGATGTTGTTTTGAGTGGGAGTTCACCTAGTTAATTTAAAAATTAATGTGAACTCAATTTATCATAAACTTAGTCTAAACTCTTTGCAAATATGTTGTAGATCATGGCGACCCTTACCACCATTTTTAATGCGTTCCTAGAGAAATAAAAGTTGAAATACAATGGACACAACTTCACAAAATGGTTCTGTAACATGAGGATTGTCCTCGATTCTGGAAATTTGACCTATGTGCTGGATGCACCGCTAGGTGACCCACCTGCAAATACTGCGTCTGGAGATGAGCGCAATATGTATGACACAAAGCGTGATGACTACAATCTTGTGAAATATGAGATCCTTATGTCAATGGAGCCTCAACTCCAAGAATGCTTTGAACTTAGCAGCGCTGCTGCCATGGTGGAGGAACTGAAAACCATGTTTGAGAGACAAATCCACGCTGAGAGATATATGATCTCTAGTGAGTTATTTAATGTTAAGATGAAGGAACAAAACTCTATGAAAGACCACGTCATGATGATGGTGCCCTATATTCAACGTCTCAAGATACTAGGATATGACATCCCAGTTGATCTTGTGACGAATAGAGTTCTATAGTCGCTCCACACAGCGACAAAGAGTTTGTGCTGAATTACAAGATAAGTGGTGCGATTAGATCGCTCACTAAACTTGCTGCCACTTTGGTGGCCACCGAAGTAGACATGAAGGAAAAGGGTGAGCCCAAGGGTAACTTCAAGAAGGGTGGCAAATCTGTTGCTACACTTGAAAAGAAGACCCGTGCTGGCCCTAGCCCTGATGCAGAATGCTTTTGTTGAAATGAGTGTGGTCACTGGAAGCAGAATTGCCCCAAGTACTTGGAAGATCTGAAGAACGACAACATCAAGAAGAAAGGTATATTTAATATTCATGTTATTGATGTGTATCTCACTAGTAATCATAATAGTGCCTAGGAATTTATACTGGTCCGGTTGCTCATATTTGTAACTTGAAACAGGTGTTGCAGAATAAGCGAAGACTAGCGAGAGACGAGGTGACGATGCGCGTTGGAAATGGCTCCATGGTTGATGTGATCGCCATTGGCACGCTCCCTCTTTATCTACCATCGGGATTAGTTTTAAGTCTAAATAATTATTTATTTGGTGCCTGCGTTAAGGATGAACATTATATCTGGATCTTATTTATTGCGCGATGGTTATAGCGATCAAGGTTATCGAACATCTCGCGGAGATTGTCGATGAGCGTCCTGGCCTCCTTGGTCTTGATCACTATGTCGTCCACATAGACCTGGACGTTGCGGCCAATCTGGTCCTTTAGACATGCCTGCATGCATCTCTGGTAAGTGGCGCCTGCGTTCTTCAACCTAAAGGGCATTGTGTTGTAGCAGAACGCCTCAAACAGCGTGATGAACGCCGTTTTCTCCTGATCTTCAGCCTTCAGCTGAATTTGGTTGTAGCCTGAGTAGGCGTCAAGGAAGGAGAGTTTCTCGCCTCCTGCGGTGGAGTCGATGATTTGATCGATCCGTGGGAGAGGAAAGTGGTCCTTGGGGAAATGCTTGTTAAGCGATGTGAAGTCCACGCACATCCGCAGGATGTCCGTGTCCTTCCTGGGGACCAGCATGGGATTGGCCAGCCACTCGCTTTCCTTGATATCCCTGATGAAGTTGGCATCGAGGAGTCTGTTGACTTCGATACCGATGGCTTCGGCTCTTGGTTCGGACAGTCGATGCATTGACTGGTTGACTGGCTTAGCATCTGGAAACACATTGAGTGCATGCTCAGCGAATTCCCTGGGAACTCCTGGCATGTCTACAGGACACCTGGCAAAAATTTCCTAGCGCTCATGGAGGTATTCAATGAGCGTGCTTTTCTATGTGGGACTCAGGTTGTTAGCGATCAACGCTGTCTTGGAAGCGTCTGTCGGGTGAACCTACACCTTCTTTGTGTTGACTATGGAGTCGAACGACATATCATGTGTGTTTTGCCTGGTGACTGGGGGTGCCCCGTTGCCTGTCACCCCCTTGAGCCTTGTGAGCTCCTCCTGTATGCCGAACGACTGGGAGATTCTGTTGAAGTCTCTATCGTAGCTGTCCGACCTGGTGAAGCTTCCTGGGATGGTGATGACGCCCCTGGTTCCTGGCATCTTTAGTAGAAAGTACGCATAGTGCGGTACTGTTAGGAATCTTGCGAATGCCACATGCTTGAGGATGGCGTGGTACTGTGATGGCAGTCCACCACTTCGAACTCCAGTCGCTCACTCCTGAAGTTTTCGAGCTTGCCGAAGATGACGTCGAGCCATATCTTACCCAAGGGGTATATGCCCTTCTCTAGGACGATGTCGTGGAACGTCGTGTCCGATGGATCTAGGCTGCATAGCGAGATCCGCATGGCTGAGAGTGTGCTTGCGAACATTAGGTTGATGCTGCTACCACTGTCCATGAATACGCGGATCATCTCGAATCCGCTGATATGGGCCTCGAGTACCAGGGTAGAGTGACCTAGTCAAGGTATCTGACACGGGTGATCCGAACGGTCGAATGTGATGCAGGACTCCGAGCCGCTGAGGTACTCGGGTATGGCTGGTGGGGAGGTCACGGCCAGGTTGACTTGGCGGGTGATCTTCTTCTGCACCCTGTTTGTAGGGCGCCCCTTCTAGATTATCATGCACCTTATCGGTGGCGGGTACCTATTTGGACCGTTATTTGGTGCTGGTGCAGCCGGCGGCTGCGAGGGTCCTCCAGGTGGTGGTGGAGGAGCTCGATGGGCGACGATCCTTGGGGCCGGTGCGAATCCTGGGTTCACCACATGTCGTCGCATCTGGGTGAGGCCTTCGCCGAGCTTCTGGAACTCTCAGCAGTCCTTGAGCATGTGGCTGGCCTTCTTCTTACCATCTTGTTTATCGATGTAGAAGTGGATGGTATAGAGACCGGATAGCTTGCCATATGCCGAAGGCTCGTCATCATGGTTGCGACGTTGCCATGTTTGTGTGGGCCATCCACCGTCGCGGTAGTTACCGCTGCGGTATCCGTTGTTATGGTTGCCATCATTGCAGCGATCGGCGTAGCCAGCCGCAACCATGTCCACTTCCTCACGATCGTCGTAGTCGCGCGATATTCTATTGTTGCGGTAATCACGCCTGCGGCCAAAGTCATCTTCGTCATCCAAATGTGTTCGGTTGACATAATCTTCGCCATCTGCCCAGCGATTGGTGATGTCCATGAGGTGATCAAGGTTTTTGGGCTTGACCGGCCTGAGCTCCTCCTTGAATTCGCGGCGCTTGACTCCGTCCTTGAAAGCGCCGATTGCCCTATCCTCGGAGATGTTTGCGGCATAGTTCTTGATGATAGACCAACATAATATGTATGCTCTTCGATTGAAGATGGCCTCTTGCTGGTGCCCTTGAAGTTGCGGATGAAGTTGTACGCCAGTTCTTCCCATCTTCGGATGGAGCCATAAGGTAGGCCGTTGTGCCAGGCCCTGGCTGCGCCTGTTATCTGCAGCTGAAGGCACTGTAGGGCAGTGTTCTTGTTCCTGCTGTGGAGCTTGACGGACAACAGATGGTCGTCGAGCTAGGTTTTCTGCTCCTGCACGTCATCGAACTTCGGGTTTTTCGAAGGGAGCTTGAAGTTCCTCGGCATCAGCGATTGCTAAACATACATGCTAAAGCATCTGGCTCCGCACAGTTCTCTGTCGTCCTCCTCCTCAGAATCAGTTGAGGACATGCGCTTAGCACGTGATTTGTCGATCATGCGCTGTGTGAGCTCGCTACGAGTGTCGTAGTTGATGCTGCCGCGTCGTGGGCTTCGACGGCGTTGAGGCAGGTCATGCTCCTCTTCCTCGGATGAGGGTGTGCGGCTTCGAGTGAACTTTACCGCGGCCTTTTTCTTTGGCTCCGTGGGAGCTTCATCATGGAGCGCAGCTCCAACGAGTCCGATGTGTGCTAGCGCAGACTTGTGGATCGTGTTATTCTGGTCTCCCGCCAGTGGCGGGCTAGACGCGAGATAGGTGGTGGCCGCCATGATCGTGGCCTGTGGCGTTTTCAGCATGATGTTGCCTTGCGAGTCCGTCATCATGAAGGACGTGTCGAGTGCCTTGGTGACCTCGCGCCGTGCAGTGGTGACGAGGTTTAATCTCGTCAATGCCCATTGTTCTAAGCTTGGGTTTTGGAGAAGGTGGGGATGCTGGAGATCGCATAACGGTTAGCAAAGAAGCAACACGGGGACACAAAGTTTACCCAGGTTTAGGCCCCCGGAGGGAAAACCCTACTCCTGCTTGTCTGCTCATGATTACGGCGGAACCGAAAGGTATAGGGGTGCATAGATGCAATCTGGCGTGGAGGTGTGTATGCGGTGAGAGGTGCCCTCCTCGTCATGCCCTCCTTTCCTTTATATAAATAGGCAGGTCCCGGGCATAGGTCAAGTCGGTTACAGATTAGGGTTTACCCTTTGAAATTCTATCTACTGAAGGCGTCATGGGCCTGGGCCACTCGGAATCTCCACAAGCTGCATATCTTGTAGTGGGACTTCCTTCGGGCTGGACTAGGCATGCTGATGTTATGTACCCGTGGGATATAACCATGTCAGTAGGCCCGAGTGCTCAGTTGAATCGCAGATTCGGCTGGGGACTCCCCAATCTTTTGGGTGCAGTTTTATGCCTGTTTATAAGAGAATGGTTTTAGTTTGTAGGGATTGCTGATGCGTGTGCCTGACTCTTGTGACGGATCAGGGCCAGTTAACTGTCATAGGACAAAACAACACGATCTTCTTCATATTCGAGTCCCTAGACTCGAACCTGGAACGGATGCTGGTGTAATTCGACTCAGGCCGCTGAGGTCTTACAGGAATCGAATCCCAGTAGTTTTCAAGTGATGTACCCAACGCGTCCATCAGGATTTTCATCGTATCTGCTGACATAGCGTTTTACTGGCAGAGCGCAGTCAGGTGCGTTGCCAGGCCATCAGATTGTATCTGTAGGTCATATCTTTGCGTCGTATAGATAGCATCCGAAATTTTACCACCGCAGAGGCGTTTCTGGTGGCCAAGGAGATTGCTTCTCACTTAGCTTTGGTTTGGGCATAGTTGCCAGAAAGTTTTTTATATTTTGATCCGAAGGATCGCAGTCGAAGAATTCATAGGGTGCGTGACCAGCGCTCCCTATGGGAGTAGCCCCTGAGTGTCTGTTTGAGTCGTATACTCGAGCAGAGACTTTTAATTCAGTTGTTTTTAGCTTCGGGTCCGTAGGACACAACTTTTTTGGATGCTTGATCAATCCTCCCTATGGGAGTAGCCCCCGAGTCCATGGTGGAGTCGTAGACTCGACGTGGGACTCGAAGTTAATTGAGAGTTAAAGTTCTCCAATCATTTCTCAGGTGCGCGACCAGTACTCCTGATAGGAGTAGCCCCCGAGTAGTTGTTCGAATCATATATTCAAGGAAGTACTTGTTTTTTTTCAGTCAAAGAATTCCAGCCATTTCTATACTGCTTGATGACGTCAGTGCTAACGGTCGATGACCTCAACCGTCTGCGGCACCAAAGGTGACGTAACAGGACGATCGTGGGTCCCAGTTTCTGACTTGAAGTTGACTAGTCATGCGCGTCGTGGCGAGAATTATGGCGTCTCCTCGATTTCCATGCATAGTGGACGGCGTACGGGCAACGGTTTACTGCTGTCTTGACACGTGGATGGTTGGATCTGTCCCTGGCGTGAGGGCTTCTGGATGAATGGCTCCTAGTCATTTTCTTCATCTTTATAATCGTTGGGAAAACAGTGATTTGTTTTCACCCTTTGCCATTTGCTTTCTTCGCTGCTTCCATTTTCACGAGCTTTTCTTCACGCGCACTGGACGTTCTTCGATCCTTTCCCTCCTTGTTCCCGCGCGCACATCACCGTTGTCGACGATCTGCTATGGTGAAGTCAAAGAAGGCCTCTGCTGGAGCGGGCTCAAGCGCCGCCGCCGGCGGGAAGAAAAGTACCACCGCCGCTTGCATCACTGATGGCGGGTGGAGGCGCACGGAGACACGCGAGGGTGACCTGCGTAAGCTGCATGATGCGGGTTTAATCCCACAGGACAAGGAGGACGTGAAGATCCCCGGCGATGAGGTAATCCCCCGTCCACCCACAGGGTTTTGGGTGATCTTTGTCGCTTTCATTCTTCGCGGTTTGTCTCTTCCTGTCCACGACTTTCTTCGTGGACTCTTGTCTTTCTATGGCATCCAACTCCACCATCTTTCGCCCAATTCTCTTCTCCACATCGCCTGCTTCATTACTTTTTGCGAGTGCTGGCTTGGTATCGAGCCACACTTTAGCCTCTTCCGGAAGCTCTATTCCGTGAAGAGGCAATCTGGCACCGGCGGGGTCTACCCGCTCGGTGGCTGCATTATTTCCCTCCGATCTTCTGTTCTCTTCTTTTCCTTTTCTATGTCTAAGTCCATCCAATACTGACGGAAGAAGTGGTTTTATATCCGCGACTCCATAGTGGACGGGCAAAATTTCGGCCTTGCTCCCTTCAACTCCTCCCAGGAGATCCTGCCTAAGAGATCCTAGAAGAACCATATCCTGGAGGGCGAGGTGGCAGAGGTAGAGGAGCTCTACCATTGAGTGGAGGCCCTCCAAATGGTTGCGGAGAAGGAGGTTAATGGTGTGGATATCATCCACACCTTCCGCAAATGTCGGGTGCAGCCACTCTAGATGAGGGCGCATCCGATGTTTCTTTACACTGGCCGCCACGACCTGACGAGGGTTTCAGCCGAGGAGCTGTCTAGGGGCGGACTTGATTGGGCTCTTCCGCCACTGCTGAAGTTCAAGGCTGAAGAGGACCTCCTGAGGAAGTCCTTGACCGCCCCTTCAATTCTTCGAATCCAGTTCCTCAGGTTTTAGAATTGCGTCCTGCGCGTTGCGCTCTTTTTATGATTGCTGTTTTCGCATGACTAAGCGTTGCTTAATCACGTTTTTTGTCTTCTTTGGCAGGAACTGAAGGTGGCTAGTATAATGCCTCTGCTGCCTGAAAAATATCTGATTGCGCCGGACAACAAAGTTGTGGACTCCGAGTCTGAGCTTCTGCCGGCGCAGTCGCCAACTCATGATGCCCCCGAGGCGAGCGAGAGGCGGACCCAAAAGCGGGCACGGAGTCCGAGTGAGTCTTTGGATGCCTCGACTCCGCCAATGCCTAGGGACCCATCCTTCCTTATGCGCCACAGCGGGGATGACGGTGCTTCTTCCGCCTTTGTTCGGCTGTGCCTCTATGAACAATGGCGCGATGCCGGCTAAGAAGAAGAAGAAGGCGCTGCCCGTCTTCAATTTGAGTGATATTGACTCGTAAGTAGTTTTCGGATGCTTTCGTTCTGTACTTTGCGTGTGCACCTTTTATTCTTGCCTTGATCAATATTTTCCTTGCAGCCACTCCTTGGAGGGCGCTCAGGAGGCCGTAGGGGAGTCGAAGCCGACGGCCCTGCCCTCTCAGATGGTGGCTAACTCTGGGGGTGATGCTCTGAACCCCTCTCCACAGGAGGCTCGAGTAGTCGTTACTCAGAAGACTGCACCTAGACCTTCGGAGTCTCCCTCTGAGCATGTAAGTAACTTACACTTCTTGGTTTTGTAGGGGAGCCCCCGAGCCCTTTTCGTGTTGTTTTGTTGAGTGTTTTGTTCCTTTCGGGACGCAACCCCCGAGCCCTTTTTTCCTAATGCTTTCTTGATTGTTTTCTTCTGTTTCTTCTCGCAGCCTTTTGTGCAAAGCGCAAATCTTCTCATCCAGCAGCATCTGGCGCTGGAGGCTAGCATGCAGCAACTTCGAGGTACGTGTCTTACTTGTTCTTGTCTTTTTCGCCTGTTGCCTAAATGTAGCTTGTGTTGCTCATGTGTGTTCTTGATGCTTTGTAGATGAAAATAATGTGGCCTTTTCGCCGGCTGGACGCTCTTCAAAAGAGCCTCGGTCACGCGGGAACACATTGAGTGCATGCTCAACGAATTCCCTGGGAACTCATGGCATGTCCGCAGGACACCAGGCGAAGTTTTCCCAGCACTCACGGAGGAATTTGACGAGCGCGCTTCCCTATTCGGGGCTGAGGTCGTTGGCGATCAGCACCGTCTTGGAGGCATCAGTTGGGTGGACCTACACCTTTTTCGTGTTGACTCTGGAGTCGAACGACGTATCAGGTGAGTTTTTCCTGGCGACTGGGGGTTCCCCGTTGTCTATCACCGCTCGGAGCCTCGTGAGCTCCTCTTGGATGCCAAACGACTGGGAGATTCTGTTGAAGTCTCTATCGCAGTGGTCCGATCGGGTGAAGCTCCCTTGGACTGTGATGACGCCCTTGGGCCCTGGCATCTTGAGCAGTAGGTACGCATAGTGCGGTACTGCTAGGAATCTTGCGAATGCCATAGGCCCAAGGATGGCATGGTACTGTGATGTCCAATCCACCACTTCGAACTCGAGCCGCTCCCACCGAAAGTTTTCGGGCTTGCCGAAGATGACGTCGAACCATATTTTTCCCAGGGTATATATGCCCTTCCCTGGGACTATGACATGGAACTTTGTATCAGATTGTTTTAGGCTGCACAGTGTTATCCGCATCGCTGCGAGGGTGCTGACGAACATCAGGTTGATGCCGCTGCCGCTGTCCCTGAAGACGGGGATCATCTCGAATCCTTCGATCTGCGCCTCGATCACCAGGGCAGCATGACCCGGGCGAGGGATCAGGCGGGGGTGATCCAAACGATAGAATGTGATGTAGGACTCCTAGCCACTGAGGTACTCAGGGATGGCTGGCAGAGCAGTTACAGCAAAGGCTGACCTTTCGGGTGATCTTCTTTTGCACCCTATTAGATCATGAGGGACCCCTTTGGCGGTGGATATCCACCTGTGCCGTTGTTTGGCGCGGGTGAGATTGCGGTATTCGACGGTCCCACGAGTGGTGGTGGAGGAGCTCCATGGGCAATGTCACCTGGTGCACGTGCGGGTCCGAACCCAGGGTTAACGATCTGGCGCCGCATTTGGGTCAGACCCTTTACGAGAATAGAGAGTTCAATCAAAATAATAATCAATAAAGCATGATATAATGGAATTGGAAGCAGAATCAAAGAGATACACAAACCTAGGTAGCTAGTATTACTTACATTTTGGTCTACAAATTTTAGTTCTTCTGACCATTCACCCACCGCCCTGCCCATGAACCTTTTCCAAACCCTGTCCGGCAAAGAAAATGGATAAAGGAGTAATTAATTACTTGTTGTCACGAAAGTTTCCGATCTAGTGCGATAATATGATTGAAATTACCTCTCGAGCATCTCTCTAAAGTCTGCCCATAGCTCTTTTTCTTTCCGTAACGAGTCCATGACAAGGACTTTTCCTGAGTCAGGTTATATGACTAGCAGAATAAAGTGGAACCTAGGCATGCATAACTCATCATCAGTTACACTTAACATCGAGTAAGCCGAAACAGAATGTGTACAAGAGAGGGTAACAGTACTCAATAGAAGTTGTAAGGCAATAGTATTTCCCTTTTGGTTTGTTGTCTCAGTAAAGACCTTAGCAAGTAATCTTCTGTTTTCCCGGATTTCGTTCTTACCACTTCTTCATGAACTCTATTTGGGTCAACGAACCCAATGTCAAAAGGGCCTCCTTTCATGCATTCCATAACCTTTTTCCTGCATAATAGTATATACATATATGGTGAGCATATATATACATGCAATTCATGAAGTGAATGAGATGAGATAGAAATTACAGAAATAGTACTTACACACAATAAAGGCTGATGGCAGCTTTGTCGAGTTCCTTATGATTGAATAGAAAATGCAAGTCTTGAATGTTGAAGTCGATCTCGTCGTCTCCGCACAAGAAAATATGATCTCTGATATGCGACGTGATCCATTCTTCCTTTCTCGTCTTGTAGAAATCAAGGTACCACTTGTGCAATCTTCGCATCTTTGTTGGTAGATTCTTGAGCTCCACTTTCTTGACGAGATTCTTCCCATACTTCCATGGCTGTATGGGGTTGACATCGCCTGTGGGAATGTTGTCTCCCATGAGGTTCAAGTATGCAATGTAAGTCATCCCCATCTCATTTGCCTTTCTTTGTAGCTCTGCCTCGTAATAATTTACAGGAGGAGCGTTCCGTGTGTCAAACACTTGGAGCAGGGCGCATGATTGATTTTCCTGCTCTCCGAGCATGGGAACTGTTTTTTGGGATGCCGCACGACTGCTACTTTCAGTGTCCCTCCGCCTTGCATCCCCCTTCAAAATCTAGCGCTCGTAGTCCGACACAAGTGGGGTTTCAGGTTTCAAAAGATTATTGTAAAACTTCTCCACCACCGCCGGATCTATTTTCTCCTTTGGTTCGACCCGTCTAGGTGCAAAGAATTTCTTGACCTGTTCTTCCGAGATCCTATTGGTCTCATCGTCACTGCGATTCCACGGTAAAACCGGCAATGGCTTGGCGGAAGGCTGCGGGACATAGTTTCTTGAACTCTTTGGCGTACGGTTTCCTGCGGATTTCTTCGTGGCATTGCTAGTGACGATCTTCGTGGAAGTGCTCTTCCGCTTACGCTGAGGAGATGGCTGGCGCGCCAGAGATGGCTGGCGCGCCGGAGATGGATGCCGCGCAGGAGATGGCTGAAGCGCCGGAGATGGCTGCCGCGCAGGAGATGGCTGAAGCGCCAAAGATGGCTGCCGCGCAGGAGATGGCTGAAGCGCCAGAGATGACAGGGGAGTATTCTGATGACTTGGAGAAGGCTGAGGCGGCTCAGACTGCTGACGCTGCGGAGACGACGGGGGTGCCAGTGGCCTCCAATTTGGAAGCACGATGTGGTCCTTCTTCCAAAGAATGGTTGTTTTCACTGCAAATTTGAGTTGAGTTTCCCCTTCACCTGTAGCATGGTCAAGCTATGCTTCCTCATATTCCTTCACAACCTCATCCACCCCGACAATAGCATAGCCATCTGGAATCGGTCGGCAGTGGTAAGTTCCACCAGCTACAGGAGGTAAGGCATAGCCGACAGCCACCTTAATGGATAAGCCCATTAATCTTACATGCAGCTCAGCGTGTTCGCTCTCCGTGATCTCACCCATGAGGTATCGAGGACCCGCCATTTCAAGCTTGGGCTGCATGTTCTCCGTGGAAGCCACGCTGCTTTTCCGCGCAGAGTCTGGGCCGCCGGCAACTTCCAATGCAGTCTCTTCGTGCCGCTGAGATGGGCCGGTAGCTTGCTGGCTCTGTTGTGCATTCACTTGCGCCTGCAGTGCCACAAGTGCATGTTCTATCCATGTCATCTGCTCTGTACGCTCTTTTTCTTTTCTTCCGCGCCATCTGTAAGAGTCGCCCCACTCAGCAAACCCATCCTGTGCCTCGTCATACCCCCTGTGCCTCGTGCATGTCCAGGGTGTTCTTTTTAACCGATGGCGCGTGTGAGCTGGTCATTCTCTCTGTCGGGATGGAAGGTCCTGGCGGCTGTTTCCTCGTATGCCGTGATGAGTTCAGTGACGGGTTTGGCAAGGAGGGTTGGGAAGATACACAATCCTGTTTCTGGGTCCAACCTTTCCCCGATTCCGTAGAACCAAGTCTTTGCACGTAGGTCCCACCCATGTGTCTGGGGTGTGATCCCTCTAGCGCGCAGGGCCTTCTCAGCTTCCTCCCACTTAGGCCTCTAAGATATGTAGCCACCTGACCCCGTCCTCTGGTGATATTCCTTCTTCTAGGCATTTAGCGTATTGGTTTCTGACCTCTTTGTAGCTATAGCACCTTCCTTGTATGCCACAAATTCGGGCCAGCGAGGTCTTATCTTCGCATAATACGCGTCTTCGAAATCTGGAGTCTCCCGAGCTTTGACAAATTTGTTCAATTTTGTCTTCCAGTTGCGTAAAGCATGAGCCATCTTCTTTAGAGTCCACTCTTTGACCTTTTCCTTTATAACCGGTTTCTTTTCATCCTCCTCTGGCGGAAGGGTGAAATTTACCAACAGCAAATTCCAAAGCGTTTCTTTGGATCTTTCATCGACAAAGGTACCGTTGCCCTTCTTTGGCTTATTCCAATTTTCAATTATGATTGGGATTTGGTCCCTAACAAGAACTCCAGCCTGACGTACAAATTTGTCTGCGGCCTTGTTGGGCTCCATCGGCCTGCCATCAACACGGACTGCTTCGAACATGAACTTTGCATGATCTTTCAACCGATGGCTCGCGCCTTGCTTGCTCTTTTTCGTAGAAGAAGATTGTTGCTGGCTGGTCGACCCAGAGGGCTAAAAGAAGAAAGAAGCGTTAATTAATACATTTACATATATAAAAATCAATCGGTTCAAGTCAGCAGAGGCTTAATCCATGCATATACCTTGACAGACTTTGTAATCACTAAAGTGCGTTCACCAGAGTCGTCATCTTCTCCATGACTACTTGAGCTATCATCATGTCCCTCCAAGTTCAGATATTGTGAGGTGTCCTCGTGGATCATGTTCTCCATTATTTCTTCATCTTCAAGGTTTCTACTGAGTGGATCCATAGTTTCTAAAACAAAATATGATCACACAAATATCAGTAATACAACTATTGAAATGCTCAAACAAAGATGATGATATGACAGGTTAAAAGTATTGAAATGTAACCCTAATACATGCTTGGTCATTCCAAACCCTAATTCAGAGAAAACCCCGGATTCATATGAGAGGGTACATTTACTTCTTATAATTAACTTGTCATGAAAGTTGATTAACATAACATGGTTATTATAATGCTATATTGACAACGAGAGGTGGCGGCGCTAGGGCGAGAGTGGGGCTGGGATGCGTGGGGGTGTGCGTTCGAACCAGCACGACATGGGCTCAGCGAGGACAGAGGAGGTCAGGGTCGACGGCATAATGGTGGCGATGGTCGTCGGCGTGGCACAAAATATACACATGCATATACAATACACATACAATACAATATACATATATACATACACATACAAATATACATACACATATGCCACTTGTTCTACTGAATTCAATGGTATTTTATTTGCAAATTTTGGCCCAGTGGTATTTTATTTGCGATTCGCCGATACCACTTCGGTTTGGAAACATACGACCCCGCGATGGAGCGCCTCTCTGCCGTCCGCCCCTCTCGCGTTCTCCATGGCTGCGGCCGTCGGCACGCCGTGCACGGCACAGAACGCTCCATCAGACTTCGTGAGCCCCCACGACACGTGCGTAAAGCCCACTGCAAGCTCCAGCACTCCGGCGGGCCGTATGGGGAGAACATCTTCTGGGGCTCCGCCGGCATAGCCTGGAACGCGTCGGACGTCGTGGCCTCGTGGACCTCCGAGAAGAATTACTACAACTACGCGCGTGCTTGGACAGTCTCGCTGGTGGAGAGGCGGCGTCACGGGCTTGGACGGGGTTGCCGGTGGTGGCGTCACGGGCTTGGACTGTGTCTTAGGAGGCGGAGTCACGGCCCTTGGCCACCGTGGGCAGTGGGGGTGGCAGGGCGCCGGTGAGGAACCGGGGCAGGGCGCGCGCCGCCGGTGCATGCACCAACACCCTGCTCGGCGCGAGTTCATGGGGGGAGGGGGTGGATAGGGCGTGGACGACATACGTACGATGAGGGCGACAGCGACGTACGGCTGGATGGAGTGGGCGCGATGGTGAGGGCATATGTGGACATGGCGACGGACGTACGGCGACGCCTCGCGCGTGGCGAGGGGGGCGACGGCGCTCCCGCGGGATGGCGACGGCGAGGGCTGGACGGCGAGGGCTGGACGGCGACGGCGCGACTCTCCTCTGCTTTCCTCTGCGCCCGCTCTTTTCGATCTGGCTGGGGGGAAGAAGGAAGAGAGGAAGGCGCGCGTTATAACGCCCCCCTTTAACACCGGTTCGTGGCACGAACCGGTGTTAAGAAGTCATTCACGCACCTCCTTCCTTTAACACCGGTTCGTGGCTGGAACTGGTGTTAAAGAGGCATTATTCATGCATTAAAGGGGTGGGGGCATTTTTAATTCAAAAAATAGGATATGAATTTAGAAAATTCATATATTTTTCATTTCAACTCAGAAAAATATGAATAATATATCATAATTTTCAGAAAAATAATATCTACCCGTTCATGTAAAAACATTTTATATTTACTTTAGATGGAAATTTTCAAAATGATTAAAACACTTACATATAAATTTTGATTATTCAATTCAAACAAAAATAAAATAGACAAACCCTAAAACTTTGAACATAAGAAATATTAAGCATCTAAAAAGGAATCTAACCAGATCTTTTTTTAATTTTTTATCCCTATTTTAAAATATCGTCAAACTTTGCCGAACAACGGGCATGAAGATTCTTAGCTCGGGGCCAAGCCTCGCTCAACTTGTATTGGATTTGATAAAATTGCATATTATGAACCTAAAAATGATTTTTGTAAAAAATCATGAGCATCGTATCATGTACCTGTAGTTCATATCTGACCCACTTCCTACCGATTCGGCATGAATTTGTCTTTTTCACCAGAGGTGGAAGGAAAGGTTTCAGATCCCCCTGTTGGTACATTGTCCATATAAGGTGGTCTAGTATTTTTGTAAAATGTGGTGGTGGTTTTTTGAATTAGCCATTTGGTGGTTGCTTCACAAAACCGTCCGTTTTTTATGCTCGGAAAATGGAAAATGCCTTTTTGGTGCGACAAAAAGGAAAACTTCCTCTTGCAATATTGTTTGCCATGCCATGATGCACATGTATGCATAATATGGCCACATTATCACAAACTACGCCTTGATTCTAGCCATAACATTAGTCATTTGACCCGAAAGCCAATAAACCTCGAATGAGATAGGTCATTTTGTGAAGGTTTTTTTGAGACATAATCAATATACCAAGTTTGATATTTTTCCTTCTAACCATGTCACATAATATAACATCATGCGAAGGTTTTACACTGTTTCAATCTTTTTTAAATTTTTTATCCCCGTTTTAAACTATCGTCAAACTTTGTCGAACAACGGGCATGAAGATTCTTAGCTCGGGGCCAAGCCTCGCTCAACTTTCATTGGATTTTTGATAAAATAGCATATTGTGAACCTATAAATGATTTTTGTAAAAAATCATGAGCATCGTATCATGTACCTGTAGTTCATATCTGACCCACTTCCTACCGATTTGGCAGGAATTTGTCTTTTTCACCAGAGGTGGACGGAAAGGTTTAAATCTCCCTGTTGGTACATTGTCCATATAAGGTGGTCTAGTATTTTTGTAAAATGTGGTAGTGGTTTTTTGAATTAGCCATTTGGTGGTTGCTTCACAAAACCGTCCGTTTTTTATGCTCGGAAAATGGAAAATGCCTTTTTGGTGCGACAAAAAGGAAAACTTCCTCTTGCAACATTGTTTGCCATGCCATGATGCACATGTATGCACAATATGGCCACATTATCACAAACGATGCCTTGATTCTAGCCATAACATTGGTCATTTGACCCGAAAGCCAAGAAACCTCAAATGAGATGGGTCATTTTGTGAAGGTTTTTTTGAGACATATTCAATATACCAAGTTTGATATTATTCCTTCTAACTATGTCGCATAATATAACACCATGCGAAGGTTTCGCACTGTTTATATTTTTTTTTAGTTTTTTATCCCCATTTTAAAATATCGTCAAACTTTGTCGAACAACGGGCATGAAGATTCTTAGCTCGGGGCCAAGCCTCGCTCAACTTGCATTGGATTTTTGATAAAATTGCATATTATGAACCGAAAAATGATTTTTGTAAAAAATCATGAGCATCGTATCATGTACCTGTAGTTCATATCTGACCCACTTCCTACCGATTCGGCATGAATTTGTCTTTTTCACCAGAGGTGGAAGGAAAGGTTTCAGATCCCCCTGTTGGTACATTGTCCATATAAGGTGGTCTAGTGTTTTTGTAAAATGTGGT